>PVJA010003482.1:69221-94630 GCA_004027025.1 Myocastor coypus | reverse complement strand
TTATGGATGAGTAGTATTCCATTGTATAAAAATACCACATTTTTTTTAACCATTCTTCAAATGATGGGCATTTTGGTTGTTTCCAAGATTTGGCTATTACAAATTGGGCTGCTATAAACATAGGTGCACAGATATCGCTATGGTATGATGTTTTCAGTTCTTCTGGGAAAATTCCCAGTAGGGGGATAGCTGGATTGAATGGAACTTCCAAATCTAGTTTTGTAAGGATCCTCCACCCTGCTTTCCATAATGGTTGCACCAATCTGCATGAATTTTCTTGCTAAGAATCTCATCTCAGTGTAGTCTGACTGGGCACAGCTTGACCTGAGTCCAGCTGTGTGTGTGTGTGTGTGGGTGTGTGTGTCTGTATCTGTATTGGAGGTGTGGATACTCTGTGATCCACAGAGGTTTGAGATGGGTAGGCAGAGGAAGTTGCAGAACAGGTGTTTGGCCAGACTTGGACAAGGAAAGACTGCCAGGGACAGTTCTCTATAGCAGCCTGTTACAGGCGGGAAACCAGCAGAAAGTTCTTCTTTAGCAGGCTGGTTGACTTTTGACTCTATCATGGAAGAAATAAGGAAACTGGCCCCTGCTGAGCACAACCCATTTGCAGCTTTATTGCCCCTGGCTTACTTCCCAGCAGTTGGCAGGGGCCATGTGAGACTCTGACATGGTTGCCAAGCTTCCTCCCCAATGGTAGTGGCTGAGCATGTACAGCTGTCCTTCCAGCTCCCATCAGCCTCAGCCATGTGGAAGTCATGGCCTCTACAGCAGGTTTCTAAACTCCTCTCAAGCTTCTTCCAGAGGGTGCTGAGCCATCTCTTACTCCAATCAATTCTGTGGTTTTCTCTTGATCCCTGGCTAGTCAAAATGTTTGTAGACCTTTAAAAGCATGGTTTTCAAAAGAGATATGGTTACCAAAAGAGGTGACAGCCTTAATAAACTCTTCAGGTGCTGTGATTCCAATATCAACACCAGCCTGGAAATGAAATTCAGAGATTGCTTCTGTGTAAACTTGAAGTTATGGAAGCTGAGGCTGGGTTTGGGTTGTGCAGGAGGGGATGCCTGACTGCCTACCTACCTGCTGGAGACCCTGCTGAGACTATACAGCCACCCACCTGATGGGCTTAGGGTAGGTGTGTCAGATGTGGCATGGAAGGTGACACTGCTCCTGGAGGCTCTCAAAGGCAAATGTGGCCCTTGATTCCATCTGATGACCCTGAGGGTCCCCATTTTGCCAGGAAGAGATGTTAAGCATGTTAAGCACCCTCCTCTGCTGCTTCCTAGGCCCTCCTGCCAGCCATGCTGTGCAGAGGTGTTCCCACTGAAGCTTGGGTTTCCAGGTCTCATGGTCAGCTCTCTTGTCCTTATTTTATAAGCACCAATAACTTCTACTTAGGGTGCCTCGTGGTCTGACAAGCTCACAGTTTGTCCTTCTCAAGTCCCCATGGCTGTGTGCCAGAGTAAGCAGGCTCAGGGAACATTATTCCTTCCCATAATGCCAGGCTTGCTCCAGTGGAGTGGATACTTTACAATTCCTGCTCTCTCCTGCCTCTGCCCCAGTTTAGTTCCCCAAGCATAGGTTTCCTTTGGCACCCAGAATGCTGAATCCTGTGGTCTCCTTTGCTTTTTTTTTTTAGATAAATTGAATGTTTAATACATTTGTAGGAGTAGAAGAAATGCAACACAATTTATACACTGGAAATTTATGTAGAAGGCTTCATCTTTCAAATAAATTTCCCATTTTCACCTTTTCTATCTTTCTCAGAGCAATAAATAATTACCACTCTCATGGACAAACTGCTCCAATATGTTTGACAGTAATTATATTTTTGTTTCACATCACTGTCATCTGTTTCATAGTATAATTTACAGCACTCAAATTTAAAAAAGCTCACAGAAATTAGAATATAACAGCAGTCAAATTCATATGAATATAGGCTAGAGGCCCAAGGATTATAAGTACAGACTTAGTAACCAAGTGTCTACTGCACAAACCTTCAGTTTGTTCATATTATTAAAAGTGGCATTAATGGAAATGAACTGCTTTAATCAACAAGGAACTAGGAATGAGGTCATTAAATACAACTAAATGTATTGTAAATATAAATACATTTCCTGATTAGTATCAGGTGAATATCTAAACCATCTACCCTGAATTCTGGTCTCAGAGAAAAAGATTAGAGATAATTACAAAGAAGGTGCTTCTTATTTTCAGGTCCATTTTAAAAATAACTGAGCTCCTGATGGAAAATGTTATTAGTCTTTCTTTTTATCAGAGATTTCTGTTGGTCCTTTTGTTGGCAATCCACTTATATCTGCACCCTTACAGTCTACTTGGCTTTTATTGTTATCACTGCATTCTTGCACAGCTTTTCCAGGCCATATATGACTAACAAAAGGTGAAATCAGAGGGTATATGTATGGCTCCAGGAATTTTTTGTAGATCCAGAGCAGAACTGGAATGACTATGCAAGGAGTGCACACCATTGTCACGGGTTTGAGATCCTAAACGTAACAGTCAGGAGCAGTGTTTCAAGCTAGGGGCCCCGGCAAGGATGGGCAGTCAGAAGAGTCGCTCATCATCCTGGGACTGTGTGAACACAGCGCGCTAGAGCCTGTCAAGCCGCTCGAAAGCTCGACTGAACCCTACCTCCCGAATCTTCCAACTCCTTTGCTTTTTAAGATAGCTAAAAATAGCATACTGTCTATGATAACTTCGACTTTATGGTGCCTCATAACACTTTCGCAACCCTTAGCTCATGTTACTAATGATATAAATGGATCTGGAAACAGTAACGAGTCAGTCAGTCCAAGGAGCAGTTTGGATGATTATCTGCAGGTTAGGTTTTCTGAACTACCATCAAATACAAAATTCCTACTTAAAGTCAATTATCAAGGCTTGAGAATTATAAGATGATTCATGCTCTATAATTCATTTATAGAATAGCATGGCCTATCAGATTTAATCACTGCTAATTAATCTTATTTGTCTTACTTAAAACAATGACGACATAAACAGGACTAGAAGGATGATAGTGTGCTATGAGTCACCCTCTTCTTTTGCTGCTCTAACTGGAGCCCACCCTCCTGACTGAGGCCCATATCTGCCCAGGCTAGGGAGATGGGGGGGGGTCAGCTCTTTGGCAAACTCTGTATCTCTGGCTGGACCAGAGCAAGGGGCCTGTGAGCTTCTCACAGCTTTTCTAAGCTTCAGGATCCTGGACCAATGGAGGATAGTAGGTATTAACTAGTAGGCGAGTGAGTAGTAGAAAAGGAATAAATCCTCAGAGTAGTTGAAAGGTCTGACAAATTAGAAAGATGTGCCATGGCTTGGGAAGGAACAGTCCCAGCTCTCCCTTGGAAACCTCACCAGGGATTCATTTTTTTTTTTAAGAATTTTTTATTTTATTTTATTTTATTTTTTTCTTGTTTCAGAACCCTTGTTTGTCCATTCACTCATTTTTTTATGGCCGGCTCAGCCCACCCCGAGGGCAGGGCCGGCACAGCACATGGTGCTGGGGATTGAACCGTGGTCCCTGAAGCCGCCCAAGCTTTCCCAAGCAGGTGCTTTAGACCACTGAGCCATCCCGCCGGGCCCCAAGAGATTCATTTTAATTGACTAAAATATTAATGTTGATTAGAAAACCTATAGGAACTAATTACCAAAGCTGATGTGAAAATGATGACATTTTATGAGATGAAAAAGATGAATACATTCTGAGGTACTATAATCAAAATATTCTTATGACGGGGCATGGAGGCACACACCTGCCCAGCACTTGGGAGGCTGAGGCAGGAGGATCAGTGCGAGTTCGAGACCAGCCTGGGCTACAAAAGTCAACCTAAACTGCATAGCAAGATCCTATCTCAAAAAGGCAATAAATACATAAATTATACATATATATATATACATATATATATATATATATACATATGTATATTCTGATATTATAAGAGAATAGATAAAATGGTCAATAGAATGGAACAGAAAATATGAAATGTTTGACAGATCATGGGAAGTGTGGCTTGTATATTTATTTTTATTTATTCGATACTGGGGTAGAATTGGAGCCTTGCATAATGTAAACACTAAAAAAACACAGCATGTGCACCCTAGGGTGAGCTCCATAAGCCCTGCACTTCAGGAGATGAGGCAGAGCCCAGACTTGGTGACCACAGTGACAGCGCTGGGCTCACTGCCCCACACCAGCTCCAGGACAACGAGAGCGACTGTGGCTGGGCCCCATTTGGTGAGTTGGCAGCAGTGCCCTTGGTCCAGGCCCCCAAGTGGCACATCTGGTTAGGCTCTGAGCCTTCCTGACTTCACATGCTGGCTCCAGGTGTAAGCACCCATGGATGATCACCCTCTCCTGGCTGCCCCAAGTCTAAGGTGATATACACAGGCATCACTGCCTGCATAAGATTCTCTAGTGCGTGGGGAGCTTTGGGAGATTGCCTGCATTGTACATTTCTCAGACTTGGGATTTCAGGGTTATAAAGCAGAGCACTGGGGTGGAGTGAGGACGCAAGCCCTGGAAACACTAAAAAACACAGCTAAAGTCACACATCTGCCCATCGGGAATACTAGGAATTGTATCTAATCTAGACTGCCTTGTTCATAACTTGAAATTGAATGGCTTTCTTTTCCGTTGCAAGAAACTCGGGCTTTGTGCTGCATAGCCCTGCTCCAGAACTGAGCCATACTGATCTTTTTCTGTTGATTTTCACCCCCTTCTAGATAAGGACAACTACCAGCAGCTGCTCGGGGCCCTGGACTACTCCTTCCTGTGTGCCTATGCCGTGGGGATGTACCTGAGGTAGGTTGGCCCCTGTTGTCCATGCTTCTGAAGCTTTCCTTAGAGCTGGTCTGAAGCACATGCAATGTGCTCTCCTGTTTCCCCAGGCCAGGACTCAGTGGTACCCTGTTGCTAAGACATGGGTCCAAATGTGAACTCCATCTTCCTGATAGTCAGGACACCAAAGTAATGAGTGTGGACATCTTCCCTGGCTGCCTGTGTGGCTCCTGACAACTCTAAGTCCAGTGCTGGCCTCCTGAATATAGCTGTATGCAGACAGCTTGGCTTGTACTCTGCTCTATAGCTTCCAGGGCCTTGGGCAAGTGACCATGAACACCTCTTTGAGCCCACATTTTGCTTTCAAGTAAGGTACAGTGTGTAACAGCATAGGGGACAGTGTGTGATGATATCAGGGCGAGGACAGGAGGAATTCCTGACCATAAAAACCTGCCTGGCCTGTTCCTGGTTGGATGGACCTGATGAGTGGAACGTGTACTGGGCTTCAGAGGACCTGTGGCTGTTTAAGCACTGGGCTCATCTGTGCAGCCTTATGGGAACAAGGGCTTTGGTCCAGAGGCTTTTGTCAGTGGTGGCACTCTTGAGAGTGCTGAAATGCTTAAAGGGACCTGTGTCAATGTTCCAGAGCCCCCTCAGTGTGGGATGGCAACCTGGTCCCTCCAAGCTTGGGTTTCCACAGTGGCTGGCAGCCAGGGAGGCACTTTCTGCTCATGAAGTGGTAGTTTCATTGTGTTTTGGGGTGCAATGATAGGAGCCCAGCTTACAGCAGCATGGTATAGCCTTTCCCTGGCAAGGCTGGGGTCTACATCGGCCTTTGAGCTCAGTACCTTGAGGTTCCATGTTTCTATGCTGAAGACCACAGTCTTTCTGGACATAGATAATGTTGCCCCCCCCAAAAAAAGGAATGTGTTTTTTTCTCAGTTGAAATCTGAAGCTCAGCTGGCATAAGCTTGTGCTCTAGGGGACCTTAGAAAGGTCTGGCGATGTGCCTGTCACAGTGAGGGAAGAGAGTGTCACTGACATGTGATAGCTTCTAGAGAGGCTTCTAACTACACTGCACCACCCAGGAGGATATCTCTGTCCACAGAACTTGCTTAGGTGACCTCTGTGGAGAACTCAGCACAGTCTGCCTCTTCAGCTCACATGGACAATTGGGGTAGCCTGCATCCCACTGCAAGGCTAGGTGTACATGGTGTGGATCAAGTTCCTGCATTACTCTGGTGTAACGTAGAGTGGTGTCCACTCCATTAGACCTGTGATTTATTTCTTGTGTTTTGTTTTTTTCTTTTGAGACAGGTTCCCACTATGTAGCTCAGACTGGCTTCAAACTCATGGCAGTCCTACTGCCTCAGCCTCCCAAGTGCTGGGATTACAGGTGTGAGCCACTGATACAGAGAGTATGATATGGGACCACCAAATAATCCAAATATATAAGGGAAATATTGTAACTCCCAAGCTGCTAGATAATCAAAACACCAACTTCATGTCCTCTACTAAAATAGAGGAATGAATTCTAGGAATAGCAAAGGCTAATAGTGGGAAGAATTTATTGAGAGCCTGTCTAAGAAGGGGCCCAGGAATGTGAGTTGCCATTCTTAAGGTTGTTTTATTGGCCAAAGTCATGAGGTGAGGTGAGTTCAAAGTGGAACAAAACTATACTCAACTAATAGGATTATAAGTGTAGTCATTTAGATAATATTGACCTAGAGAGGAAGTCACAAGGTGGATGTGAGCTGGGACAGAAATATGGCCAACCAATAAGTATAGAACATTTATAGTTGCTTGGGTAGTATTGATTAAATGGGGGTCAAATGGGGAAACAAGTCATGCAGCAAGTGCACAGAGTATGCACAAGGACTTTTTATTTTTTATTTTTTTTTCTTGTTTCAGAACTTTTATTTGTTTATTTATTTTTATGGCCGGCTCAGCCTGCCCCGAGGGCAGGGCTGGCACAGCATGTGGTGCCGGGGATTGAACCGCGGTCCCTGCAGCCACCTAAGCTTTCCCAAGCAGGGGCTTTAGACCACTGAGCCATCCTGCTAGGCCAGACAAGGACTTTTTTGGAAGGGGTGGGTTAGGAAGCTTGTTCCTCCACCCTAAGGTGATTGGTACCTACTTAGAATGTCAATCACTGCTGTTCACCCCTAGGGGAAGCATTTGGAGGAAGTCTAATCCTCTTTAGACTTTCAGTGAATGCACCTCTTGTCACAGCTGTCTTTTGTCCCGACCTTTGAGAGCCCAGCCCTGTCTGACTGCCTGTAATATTTCCAAATAATTTAGCTGTCTAGTATACCACCACACCTGGCCAGACCTGTGCTTTGAAACGTTAAGTCCAGGTCAGATGTGGTTTAGGTACTGTGTGGCAGGACTAGAGACTCCCTAAGCCCAGCCTATGGCACTGGTTCCAGTTCCTGCCTAATCTGCCTGATGGCCTGAGGTGTGGGTATGAGCGCCAGCCTCTCTGAAAATTGTTCCCAGTCTCAGAAGCTGGCAGGTTAGAGCAGAAGACTCATAAATTCTAAAGTGCCTATGAATTGTGGCTGGTTTCTGCTCAGCCAAATGTTTGCCTGAATGTGCTTTATAATTTTCAGCTGTTTCCTTCTGTGCTTGTGTTTAAAGATGATTATGTATGTGGTCCTTGGTAGACCATTCTGAGCTTGCAAACTCAGAAGGAAAAGCTGACCATTGTGTTGGTTCTTGTGGTAAAAGATAGCAAAGTGGCTCATACCTCCAGCACTCAGGAGGCTGAGGCAGGAGGAGTGAGACAAGTTCATGGCCAAATTGGACCATACAGTGAGTTCAAGACAGCAACACTGAAGCCATCTCAGCCCAGAGTGCTGCTGAGAGCAGGGTATAAATCTGGCCCTTAGCTCAGTCCCCATGTGATGATATGGAAGGATATGCAAGTGCTAGTGTCCTCTTGTTTTCCTACCTCTTTTCTTCACTTAGACCTGTTAGTGACCTTCCCCCAGGACAATACAGAATTCTTTATGTGGTCCTTGTGTGGGATGACAGTGGTCACCACTCATTTGGCATCTGGCCTCCTATGGCACTGTGCCCTTGCTGCCTTGGCCACCACCGTCATGGCTGTTTGGTAGGCAGGTGACAGGCAGACAAGTGTGTCGATCTCATGGGAGCCCACACAGCTCTGGAGGTGAAACCCAGAAGTACTGGGCTTAAGGGACCACTGAGATTCTACCCAGGTCTTCTGACCTCGTCTTATGGGACAAAGACTTCTTTGTCACACAAACAGGCCAGAGTGTATATAGGACAGCTGAGGGACATTTCCCCATGGGACCATCCATCCAGGCATTTCTTTTTTTTTTTTTTCAGGACCAGGGTTCAAACTCATGACCTTGCACTTGCCAGGCAGGCACTTGTGCCTCAGAGCTATCTCCCCAGCCCCCTATCCAGGCATTTCTATGCAGGTGGCTTAGATATAGCTCAGAAGTGAGTGCCTGGTGACCGCTTTTAGTAACTTCAGTCTCTAGTTTGACAGTTGATACATAAACTGTATATGTTGACTGGTTATTGTCTAGATCAAGTCTAGCAGGGCCAATGATGTTTTGTTTGACCACAGTTACATTCATGTCGTAGTGTGTGTACTTTACTATGTAACAGTTAGTGACTTTATCTAGAAACAGGAAGCCTTCTAGCTGTTGCCATGTCCCTGTAGGTAAGGGGCATGTGGAGGGCACGGCTGTGCCTGGTCCTCCAGGAACTGGCACACCCCTGAGTTCTAGGAGTTTGGAGGACAGTATGGGTGCAGCTGGGGAGTAGTGGCTAGCCATTTACCTTAGGGGTGTGTTTCTCTCCACTGTTTGTCTTTCCTTTCCAGTGGTATAATAGGGGAACGCCTGCCCATCCGGTACTACCTGACTTTCGGGATGCTCGCCAGCGGAGGCTTCACCGCCCTGTTCGGGATAGGATATTTCTATGATATCCATAGTTTGGGGTTCTACGTGGTCACTCAGGTAAGAGACCTGTGGCTGCTCCAGGGTTAGGTCCAAGGTTTCCATGATGAATAGGATAGGATGAGCCCCTCTTAGAGCCTGCTGTCTTAGCAGATGCCAGAGTAGGGAAAACAGGGGCACGACTGGCTGACATAGGAAGTCCCTGTCTTCTGCTGTGAAACTCACATCAGCCAAGAGTTTCCAGCTTGAGGAGCAGCCCCTAAAAAATCCTGTTTGTGGGCCCGGCAGGATGGCTCAATGGTCTAAAGTGCCTGCTTAGGAAAGCTTAGGCAGCTGCGGGGACTGAGGTTCGATCCCCGGCACCACATGCTGCGCCAGCCCTGCCCTCAGGGCAGGCTGAGCCGGCCATACAAATAAATAAATAAACAAACAAAAGTTCTGAGACAAGAAAAAATAAATAAATAAAAATTTCTTTAAAAAAAAAATCCTGTTTGTCATTCCCAGGAAGCAGGATTGGGGGCTTGAGAATGCATGGAAAGGAAAGGAGAGACCCTGGAAGTGTGAGGAGAGGAGGCCTGAACACAGTGGGAGGCCGTGTCTCTTGGCTTCTGTCCTGCTAACATTCATGTGGATAAATATTGAGCAGGAGGGAGAACAACAGTGACCACCTGGTTTTGTGTTATTTCATAGCCTATCCAAACAGCCTGGAGAGTGTCATCAAGTCATCAGAGCAGATTGCTTTTTTTTTTTTTGTCTTTTTGAGACAAGGTCTTGCTATGCAGTTCAGGCTGGCCTTGAGCTCACTTTGGTAGCCCAGGCTGGTCTCGAACTCACATCAATCCTCCTGCCTCAGCCTCCTGAGTGCTGGGATTACAGGCGTACACCACCACGCCTGGCTCTCTAGAGCCAATTGCTTTAATTTTGCTTCACAAGATTTTGCCCTGACATTTGAAAAAGCTTGGCTGTGTAATTACAGAAGTGATCTGCACTTGTATGAGGAGGACCATGGAGCTTGTTTCCAGTGCTCCAGGTGGTCCAGTGAGCCCTCACGTGGAGAAGCCCAAGGTCCTGCCTCCCCCGAGAGCTTAACACTGTACCCTTAGCAAGTATGCAAATGCTCAGAAATGCTCTCCTGCCTGGGCCAAGGATCTGTTTGCCTCAGAGGGGAAATAGCAGCACTCGTGGCACAGTTGGGGAAAATGAGCCGTTTCTAAGCCATGTTTTATAGTACAATTTGTAAACGACACTATAAAAAGAACAAAAGTTTGCTCTTCTCATAAAATTTTTAAAAATAAAAAGGCTAGAAGCTGGGCATGGTGGCACCACTGGATCTATCTTCAGAAAGAGTTGCTGCTGACAGCTCTACGGGTTATCTAGACTCTCTCCGCATCCCTGCCCTCTTTTTATAGTCCCATGGTTTACACCCAATGCCTCAGTGCCCATCCCTTTTTGCATGTTTTTTTTGAGACAGGGTCTCCCTAAGTTACCAAAATGCCCAATCTGGGCTTGAGTTTGTGATCTCCCTTCCTCAGCCTCCCCGAGTGCTGGGGTGACAGGCATGTGCCACTATACCCAGGGTGCTTGCTCCAGGCTCAGGGTGAGCCTTCTCCTCTGTCCCCTTGCCCACAGATCATCAATGGACTGGTGCAGACCACTGGCTGGCCCAGCGTTGTCACCTGCCTCAGCAACTGGTTTGGGAAAAGAAGGTGAGGAGCAGCCTCTTTCCAGCCGCATTTAGAGTTTGAAAGATTCCAATGAAAGCCAGATTTTTCCTCTTTCCCTCGCCTCTTCTGTCCAGCAAGGGGCTGAGGCCTCCAGGCTGCAGGTCCTAAATCCCTGACAGGGCTACACACCTGCGTGGGTGGAGGCCAAATGGGACAGAATCTAGGGCTGCAGCCCTCTGAAGCCAAGTGTCCACCTCAGGCTGGGAACCTTCAAGCCCTGACCTGGTCACCAGGGTCACCCAGTTCAGGAACAGCAGATTCAAGCATGTCTGTGAGGAGGCACAGCCCTGGGACCTCGGTGAGATTATGTGGAAGTCACCAGGCAGGGCAGAGAGGCTCAGACAGAAATAGCTCCAGAGCCTAATTTGGAAACCGCCTCAGGCATGGGTGGGGCACCTGCTCCAGCTCCTATTTACCCAGTAGTTCAGCAAACCACTGTTTAGCTTTTGGAAGCACCCTTTTACATTTTGGGCCTTACAAGAAATTCAGGAAAAGACCTCTCTTCCCTTTTTAATTATAAAATGAAGTTTCAAGGAAAATGTGTAAGTGTTACCTTGTGGGTGAGGACCCATCCCAGTCCTCTGGCACATCAGCTGTTGTGTTTTCTTGTGTTGTAGGCGAGGTCTAATCATGGGGGTCTGGAACTCCCACACCTCCATGGGCAACATCTTGGGCTCCTTGATAGCTGGCTACTGGGTGTCCACATGCTGGGGCCTGTCCTTCGTCGTGCCTGGAGCCATCGTGGCCACCATGGGGATAGTGTGCTTTCTCTTTCTCATTGAACGTAAGTCATCATGGCTGGGAGATGCCCTAGGGAATACAAACTCAGCTTCTGTGTGCCAAGAGGGCAGGGTGTCTGGTAAGGCCCTTGCAGACTCTCCAGGTGGCTGGTTCTCCAGCTGGGGCTGGATTTCTCGCTGTCTTCTGCTCACTGCACTGACCAGTGTTGAGGTTCTTGCTCCTCACTCTCTTTCCTTCCCTGTCCTCTATATATAGCGTGGGAGCCTGGATCCTGTCTCGGCCTCCACAGTGTCCCTGCCCAGCCAGCATGACTGCCTCTGCCCACCACCTCTTCCCAGCCCAAGTGCCCCTGCCAGCATGTGTGCCCCCAGTCCTCTGTGTCTCAGTGTTGTCAAACACAGTGTGATTTAAGGCCATAGGTCTTTTTTTTTTTTTTTTTTTTTTTTTTTTTTTTTTTTTTTTTTTTTTTTTTTTTTTTTTTTTTTTTTTTTTTTTTTTTTTTTTTTTGGGCTTTTTTGAGACAGGGTCTCACTGTGCAGTTGAGGCTGGCTTTGAGCTCACTTTTGTAGCCCAGGCTGGTCTCGAACTCGCAGCGATCCTCCTGCCTCAGCCTCCCAAGTGCTGGGATTACAGGCGTGAGCCACCACGCCCGGCTTTTAGCCATAGGTCTTCATTAAGCAAAGAGTTCTACCAGAAAATGAAATTTCTCCTTTCATTCCAGAGTCAGTGTCACACTTCCCTGCATACACTTTGAAAATAATTTTTAAAGTAGAGATCTGGCAGCACAAGATTTGCATAGTCATACTGTGGCGGAAAATTCTGATGCCATGAGCCATTCTGGTAATGCACACTTGGCATTCAGTTCCTTCATCTGGCTCTTAGCACAGGAAGGTCCCAGGAGAACTCCAGCGGCAGGTGCTCAGTCATGGGCGGGGGCAGTTTCACTGCCCATCCTGGCACATGGTAACTTGCCCTCCACACCCATCATTTTAGAAAGAATGCATATTCTATTTTGTGTTTTGTGTCTCACTTCTTTCTTATTACTGAAGCCAACCTTTGAATTTTAAAAATAACCTCCGTCTAGCCAAGCCAGGGCTATGCAGCTCTTGAGTGTCCTCCAGTGTGGGTGAAAAGGAAGTAAGCATCCAGGGTAGGGCTGGCAGTCACACATGGGGGTGTGAACAGAGAACACCTGTGGGCAGGAGCTAAGAGAGGGTGCTGGACAGACAGACAGACACACACACACACACACACACACACACACACACGCATGCATGCATGCATGCATGCACACACCACACACCACCTGTCGTCTTGTTCTTTGGTAGCTGAGGTATCCATGATAGCATGGCAGATGGACCCAAGCAGATGCCTGAGTTTCACAGGACAGAGCCCTGCTTCCTCTCTGTCCTTTCACACAGCCTTCCATCAAGAGAAATATCATGTCTGCACTGTAGAATTTCTGTTTCTAGTGAATTCTGTAGTCCCTTACGACTGTTGCCTTGTTCACTGTCCTGATACTGGAGCTCTCCATCAATGTACTTGCCATGCTGTGGTATCTGCCACTTGGTGGCAGCAGCTAGCCATAGCCTCCTTCCACAGCAGGGTTAAGGAGGATGGGGAGGAAAGTTAGGGGCTGTGCTGTGGCACAGTCCACTGACCTGTGACTTTTAAGTCTTTTCTTTTTTTTTTTTTAATTTTTTTTTCTTGTTTCAGAACTATTGTTTGTTTATTCATTTATTTTTATGGCCGGCTCAGGCTGCCCCGAGGGCAGGGCTGGCGCAGCATGTGGTGCCAGGGATCGAACCATGGTCCATGCAGCTGCCTAAGCTTTCCTAAGCAGGCACTTTAGACCACTGAGCCATCCTGCCCGGCCCCAAGTCTTTTCTTATACCTGTCCTTGTTTGTCAAAAACAGAAGGTGGCATCTTGTTCCTTTGCTTATATACATTTAAGATGTACAGGATGATGCTTGGGGACACAGGGACAGGGAAAGGTTACCGCAAGGAGGCAGACTGACACAGCCACCAGGCCACAGAGCTCCCAGGTTCATTTCTGTGGGAAGCGCAGCCAGGCCTTGCAGGAATGCTCCCTTGGTGGGCACAGGTCTCAGGCTTAGGTGTTGCAGGACCTGCACTCAGCTGCTTTCCTTTTTGTTCTTTCAGATCCCAAGGACATCCGCTGCACCTCCACCCTGAGCACGGTAAGGCTTGAATCTCCAGAGCATGGTGCTCTGGGCTAGACACCCTGAAGCCTAGTCCTGCATGCAGCTGTGCTGTCTAGGGAGGACTGGCAGCTACCTGCTTCCCAGCAGCTGGGCAAGAGACACACTGCAGCCTATCCTCCAAGGAGTCAGGCAGGGCTGGCAGTATCTCCAGGCAAGGGGACTACCACCTGGCTTTCCCTGGGCCTTGTTGTGATGAAGGAAAGTGCCTGGCAAGCTGGCCAGTGTCACCTTCAATTGGTGGCCATGCTTCTCAGCATCCATTAAGCTGCATACTGTCCCTTTCTGGCTGCCCCATCATTGTACCCCTCAGGCAGGGCCTGGGTACCTGGTTCCTCTCTGACAGCAGGCTCAGGCTCCTGCAGTTTTCTCCCTACCTTCCATCTCACTCCAAGCATACAGGGTCACGCAGTAGGCAGTCCTCACTGCCATCCAAGAAGAGTGGCCCTCTTGTCCCACATCCTGCTCAGGAGGCTCCCACTCCAGGTGGCTCATCCTCTCCTTACTCTCTCATTCTCTGCCTGGGGCCACAGTAAACACTGTTCACCCCCCAATGCCTCCCCCGTGAAATGTGACCATGGGCTTCTGATCAGCATGCTTCTGGGGTATAGGAACACACTGGTTCTACATGGACTGTTTCTTGGGCTGCCTTCTGCAGATACCCAGCCTCTCTGTCCTCATTTGTCCTCTCACAGGAGCACCAGGCCAGCCCATGGCACATGCCACCCCCATGTGTATGACATTGGTGTCCCTAGCCTGGCCCCCAACCCATCCCCCCTTGACCTGCTGCTCACATGCCTTTCTCGGAGATGCCTGTGATCTCAGACCAAGCCTGACTGGAGCAGATCTGGCTTTTACCCATACACCTACCATCCCCTGGTGTACCATGTTGTAGTCAAGGACTGTTGACACCTGACAAGCAAACCAGGGGTTACCTGGTTCATCCTTCCCTCAGCCCAAGTCCACCTCTGCTTGTTCCCATCATCCTGCTCTCAGTACAGGCTATGGGATGTGTGGAGTGGACCCCTCAGGTCATCTCAGCAACCCCCTGTCACAGTCTTGACTGAGGACACTCAGTATAAAATCCTCTTTACCCTTCATTGCCCTTCCCCTCTACATGCCCTGCACTGCCCACATGTGTGCCAGAGAAAGAAAGTGCCAGAACCAGCTTTCCTGGTACATTGATAGGGCTTCTGGGTCTGATTCATTTGAAAAGAAGTTTTGAGCACTTCATTAAATAACAATAACAAATTAGAAAGTTCTGAAAACAACTACATTCTGGAAGATGCTATATAGCATGACTTCATTTTTTAAAAATATAACTTCAGTTGCTTTTTTTTTTTTTTTTTTTTTTTTTTTTTTTTTTTTTTTTTGTCTTTTTAAGACAGAGTCTTGATGCGCAGTTCAGGCTGGCCTTGAGCTCACTTTTGTAGCCCAGGCTGGTCTCGAACTTGCACCAATCCTCCTGCCTCAGCCCCGCAAGTGCTGGGATTACAGACATGCACCACCATGCCCAGCTTCCAGTTACTATTTGAAAAGACCCATGCTATCTTCTTGCCAGGCCATGGGCATCACACTCAGTGATGCTGATGTTGGCTACTCAGGACCACACAGCCAGTGGCACTGGGCTCTCCCTGCTGCCTGGAGCATCAACTCACTGGCAGGGTGCCTCTGGGCAAGCCAAGTACTGACATGGGCATGGGCATGGCCCAGGCAAATGGGAGGGACCTTGGGCTATGGCTTCTTCCCAGCTCCAGGGTGGACAGTGGCCTGGACACCTGGTTTCCTGTACCTGGGGCTGAAGCCTCTGCTCCCCCCTCTTCTCTGTGCCCTTCACTGAGATCTCACCCAGCTCATCTGTCTTTAGAGAGCCACCCACAGGCCAGCCAAGCAGGGTTTCTCTCCCTCTCCCTGTACCTGCTCATGCTAGAGAGGTCCACCTGTCTCTGCAGCCTAGCAGTCTCTCATGAAAACAGTACCCACCTTGTCTAACCTCTTTTATCCCCCTTGGTACTGGGGGTTGAACCCAGGGCCTTTACACTAAGCTATGTCCCCAGCCCTGCAAGGTCTAAATTGCTAAGTTACCCAGACTGTCCTTGAATTTGTGATTCTCTTGCCACAGTTACCCAGTGTGCTGAGATTACAGGTGTGTGCCAGCACACCTGGCCCCCATGCTGTATAAACTCCTGTCTCCTCCCTGGGTCTTCAAGTGCATGAAGGAGGTGTGTCACATGTTGTGATTTGCTTTAAGCAAGCCACATTCCTGGAAGTTCCCACTTGAAAGTGATATTTCAGAAAAACATCTTGACTTTTCCAAGATTTTAAAGTTTTTGTTAGAGAAACATAGACACAAAGGTAAAAATGATAGCATAGTCCCTGGATATCTAGAACAATCTTGAAAAGGAACAAAGTTGGGGGAAGTCAAGCATCCAAATTTCACTGGGGCCATGTGCAGAGCAGGGCTGGCACTGCAAGGCCCAAGTGGAGCGCAGCTCCCACAGCCCTAGGCAAAGATGGTTTTGGAAGCGTGTGGTGAGCTTTTTTTTTTTTTTTAATTTTTTTTCTTGTTTCAGAACTTTTGTTTGTTTGTTTATTTATTTTTATGGCTGGCTCAGCCTGCCCTGAGAGCAGGGCTGGCACCGCATGTGGTGCTGGGGATCAAACTGAGGTCTCTGGAGCCGCCCAAGCTTTCCTAAGCAAGCACTTTAGACCACTGAGCCATCCTGCCAGGCCCCGCGTGTGGTGAGCGTGGGGTGGCAAGTACCAAGCACACACACCTCACTCCAGAGCCAGATGGACTAGATACCTAATCTCAAGCTTTTAGAAGACCTGGCATGGGTCCTCCCAGTCAGCAGGTTGGCAGGTGTGGCACCGGGGCACAGGGTGTGTTGGTCTGTGATGTGTCACAGCACCACAGCCAGGCAGTTTTTTCTTTTTTCTTTTTTTTTTTTTTTTTTTTGTCTTTTTGAGACAGGGTCTCACTATGCAGTTCAGGCTGGCCTTGAGCTTGCTTTTGTAGCCCAGGCTGGTCTTAAACTTGCACCAGTCCTCCTGCCTCAGCCTCCCAAGTGCTGGGATTACAGGCATGCGCCACCACGCCCGGCTAGCCAGGCAGCTTTAAGAAAAGTTGTTTACTTTGGTTCCTGGCTCTGGAATGCTAAGGTCAAGGGCCATACTCAACAAGGGGCTGCCTGCAGGTGGGGTCCCAGGGTAGCGCCAGACAGCATAAGAGGCAGGGGTGCCCGTGTGCCTGTGTTTTCTGATCTCTGTTCTGATGAAGCCACTAGGCTCCATCATGGGACCCTGCCCTAATGCCTTTATTTGATCCTCTGGACATAGTCTTGAGATTAGGTCTCCACCCTTTTCATAGCTCTTTGGAAGTTGGACAGTGCCCAGGTTATCCCCAGAACATCAGGGCAGGAAAGACAGGGGTCAGCTGCACTTCCTCAGAATTTAAAACTTTTGTGTTCCATGAAGGTAATGAAAAAGCAGCCCAGAATAGGGGATACATGTATAATCAAGCCAGACACTCAGATACATAAAGAGATCCTCACACTCAGTTGTAAAAACACAGCCACTGTAAAAATGGCCAGAAGATCCAGACAGTCATCTCTCCTGGAAAGATATGAGGTGGTCAGCACCACCGGCCACCAGAAAAATGGACCCAGAGCCTCAGTGAGACCCACTGCACACCTAGTAGGATGGCCAGGATCAGGAGCAGAGAACATGTTGAGAAGATGTGGAGGAGCCAGAACTCAGACCCTGCTGGCAGTGCAGGGTGGCAGTTCCCCAGAAGGCTGAGCATAAAACTATGCTTCGATGCAGCAGGTCCACCCTAGGAATCTACCTAAAGGAAGTTGTGCCCACACGAGCTGGTAGCAGAATTCATAATAGCCCAAACCTGGAGCCATGTAACTATCTGCTGGCACACAGGCAGGTCAAGTACAGTGTACCATGCCACACAGTGGAACACTGGTAGGCACCACATGAACTTGGAAGCCACACAGATGGGAGAAGCTGGTCACAGAAGATCACAGGGTGTATAGTTCCACTGGCATAGGAAATGTGCAGATAGACGGTGGGCAGTAGAGGCCCAGGACCACTCTGGAAGGCACTGTGTGGGTGGTGTCAGCAATGCTGTCCTGTCTGTTTTGTCTACCTGCAGCCCTCCTGTGTCTTGTCCAGCTGCTCTCAGGTGTTCCCTGTGTGTAAATGGAACCCAGGCAGGCTGCTTGTTGCCTTTGGTTGGTACGTCCAGAAGCTTGATGAATAGGTCCCCTGTTTATTTACTGTTTGCTGCTTTTCTCTTTGAATCATCTTTGTTGAGAAAAGCAGGCACGAGTCTTACCTTAGGGATTTGCTGGCCGAGTCCCAGGATGTGGGCCTGTACCTCTGCCCAGTGGTGCTGTGAATGGGCGTCTCAGTGCAGAGCTTACTAACTGAACCACACTTAGGAAGTAGGAAACGTCTGGTGTTTCAAACTTGCCTCTTGGCAGGGATGCCCGCAGAAATGTGGCCTTCTGTGGAAGTCTACCAGAATTTGTGCTTTCAACTTTTTTTGATCTTTGTGTTACCTGGGTTTAAGATAACTATCTTATTTCAATTAGGACTGTATTTGGTTCACCATCTATTAGGGTTTTGGAAATTTTAATGTATTTTTATTGTTACTGTATATTTGTTTTTTACAGTACTAGGGGTCAAGCCAAGGGCCTTGTACATGATAAACACTCTACTGAGCTATATCCCCTGCCTTCTTTATTTATTTGTTTTTTTAAAAAATTATTTTTATTAACATTAATGTGAAAGAAATAGCAATGAGACAGTTTAACAACAGGTTAGAAGGCCAGATACAATAATTAATACATTGTATATTATTGTGTTCATCATAGTTGTTCAGAGTACAAGAGGCAGACATGATTTCTTGTCTAAACATCATTAGTACAGATCTTTCTTTTCATTGTACAAAGAGAAAGTAGCTGCATATATAGTCCAATAGTCCATAACAGTAGTGGATTATCATTTCATCTGGCATTCTTGGAAGCTGTTGACTTGAGCCTTTTACAACTCAGCATATTAATATAACTTTCCTTTTTATACCTTGTGGTTAGACTTTTCCACTGGGTGGTTAAGGCCAAGATAAAGCAAGACCTATATTACAAAAAAATGTAACTTTTATATTTGACAAGGTCAGTCAGGTCCCCTCAGGGTTTACCCTGAAACTGCAGTTTGCAGAACTTCTGTCAGTGTCAGCTATCTGGATGAATCATGGCCATTGCTTGACCAATTTGCTCTCTGTGAAAGCCTGAGAGAATGTTTTCTGTCTAGGTGACTCTCCTTAGGCACACTATACATCATTAATAACTTTCCTATGCAGCCCCATAATCTTCTTGAACAGCAAATTTGGGACTCTACTGAGTTCTAGGCCATTACCATAGAGGTTCTTTTATGTCCTGTGTCCTCACTGACCTTGAAAGGCTAGAGCCAAAATATTAGCTTTTTTTTTTCCTTTTTTCCTTTTTATTTTAATAAGAGATAGCATTATGAGAGCTTCAAAACATGTTAGTAGCACACTCACATTAATTGACACACTGCATATTGTTGTCCTCATAAAAGTTATACAGAGCACAGGGTGTAGACATAATAAATTTTCTAAGCAATATTAGTTCAGCAAAAAGAAAAAAAGTTTTCTCTTTGAACTAGAAGGAAGTAGTTGTATACATACTCTAATGTTTCATAATTGCAGTGGGTTACCAGTAAAACTGGCAATGTTGAAGACTGTTGATTTAAGCCTCTTACAGCTCATCACACTAGACTAGCTCTGCATTTTATGCCTCATAATGAAGCTTTTCTGCTGAGTGATCAAGGGCAAATTAAAGCAAGACTTGTCTAACAAAACTTTCATCATTTGTATTTTCCAAGGCTAAATCCCCTCAGGATTAACTTTGGAACCATGTACAGTGCTTTGTAGAACTGTTGTCAGTGTAAGACATTTGGATGAGTAACGGCCATTGCTTGACCAGTTTGCTTTCTGTGAAAGCCTGAGAGAATGTTTTCTCCCCAGGTGACTCTCCTTAGGCACACTATATACTTCATTTATCCCTTTCCTCTGAGGTCCAGAGAATTTGGGAAACCACTGAGTTATAGGATGTTACAGCACAGATTCTCTTATGTCCTGAGTCCTCATTGACCTTGAAGGGCTAGAGCCAAAATGATAGCTATCCTCATAGCCCTTCTTTTTCTCCAATTTTTGATCTATTAACTTACATTCTCAACTCTCCAGCAGAGAAGCTTCATGATACTATTTCTCTATAACATAGGTAATTGAGCTCAGCCTTCTTTATCTTATCTTTATTTGTTTTTACGGATTTATTATTGAGGCTATATTGCCCAGGCTGCCCTCCAACTTAGGATCCTCCTACCTAAGGCACTGGAGTAGCAGTAATTGTGGTCACTGTGCCAGTACAAAACGTGGAAACACTTTCAGTTGCAAACAGTAGGAAAACCCCAGAGCTGTCTGTGGCTAAAGCAAGGTAAAAAATATTTTGCTCCTATCTCTGGAAGTCTGGAGGCAGCAGCCCTATGTGACATGGTGAGGGCATGGGCCCCACCTGTCTTTGTTTCTTTTGTAAAGAAATTTTTATTTTATTTATTTATTTATTTTTCTTGTTTCAGAACTTTTGTTTGTTTATTCACTCATTTTTATGGCCGGCTCAGCCCACCCCGAGGGCAGGGCTGGCGCAGCATGTGGTGCCAGGGATCAAACCGCAGTCCCTGAAGCCGCCCAAGCTTCCCCAAGCAGGCGCTTTAGACCACTGAGCCATCCCGCCGGGCCCCCACCTATCTTTGCTGGGACCGAGAATGCAGCTCTCACGCCCAAGACGATGCAGCCCAGGCAATCAGAGCAGTGCCTGGAGCTGCCTCTGCAAACATTCTGGCTTCAGGGACACCCCAGCCATGCTTCACTATCAGCCTGGGCAGCTCACCCCTCTTGTAAGCACAGGACACAATTTGTTTTTTGTTTTTTTATCCAAGATACAGATTTATATTTTCAGGTAATGTGATAGTAACCTCCAGATAGCAATCGGAGGGGGATGACCTCTACTGACCCTTTGGTTTTTGTAGGACTGGGGTTTGAACTCATGACCTTGCACTTGCCAGGCAGGCACTTCTGCCATGGATCTATCTCCCCGGCCCCTGGGGGATGACCTCTGGATGCAGCATGTGGGTTCATCTGTGACCCTGATGGAGCTGACTTAACGCACTCCCTGCTTGCCCTGTGTCCATCTTCTGGATGTAATGTGGCTCTTCATCTCAGGGCTCTGGCCTTCTCCAAAATCAATCCAGAACCAGTGCTGGAAGTCTTAGATTGCCATAGGATTTATTTTAGTAGGGTTCAGAATAGGGAAAATGAAAAAATTTTTTTCCTAAATTTCTTTTTCTTTTTTTTTTTTGGTGGGACCAGGGTTTGAACTCACAACCTTATACTTGCCAGGCAGGCACTTATACCATGAGCTATCTCCCTGGCCCTAAAAATCTTGAGTATAGAAGAATTCTCTATTTTAAATGAGGTTCACCTCAACTATTTCATAAACAAAGAATAATGAAAATTTTACCAGAGAACTTTTTTTTTCTGTATTTAGGACAAGGTTTCACTACATAGATCGGACTTGTAGTGATCCTCTGGTTTTCAGCCACCCAAGCGCTGGGATTACAGCCATACATCACCATGCCTGGTGGGGCAGGGCTGGCAGGGCAAGTTGGGGATCGAACCCTAGTTGCTGTGCTCTGCCTAAGCAGTTGCTTTAGCCCGCTGAGCTATCAGGCCAGCCCTGAACTTTAAAATTTTTTTTACACCATTAATTATTATTCACGAGGTCTCTGTACTCCCAGAACCCTTAGAAATAACAGATAAGGGGCTGAGGAGATAGCCCAGCAGTCTAAGCTCCTGCCTAGCAAGCACAAAGACCAGAGTTCAATCCCCAGTACTGCATGCTATGCTGGTACTGAAGCCAGGTGGTGAAGCTGAGACAGGAAGATCACAATGAGTCCAAGCTGCATAACAAGACCCTATACTATCAAATAAAAGATTTAAAAGAAAGAAAGAAAGAAAGAACAGATGGGAAACAGCACCCTTGTTTTAGTGCCTAAAAATACCCACATTTCATCTTTCCATGTGGTAACAGAGGTGATATTGGATGGAGCCTCCTCAAACCCTGCAGATCTGCCCTAAGTTGGATGAGCTAAGCTGGAGTACTACTAAGCCCTGTCCCAAATCGTAAAGGAAAACCTGCCCTGGTATTTCTAAGACCTTTTCTATTCTAAAAATAAATCAGGGCTATTAAGGAAGCCTGAGTCGCCCTCATGGCATATTTCCATTTCTTCCTCAGTCTTGGTCTGTTCTTCAAGAAGGGAGTTATTTTCATTCTATTTCAGAGGGTCTCAAGCCTAGGGATGATCCGTCTGATCAGCCTGCTATCTTATGTAATTATCCGTCATGTTTTCCTCTTAGTGGCTTTCTGGTGGTGGTCACATCTATCCTTACTAAGAACTGGGCTTGATTTCCGGCTGATGATCCAGTAGTGGCTTTAATTAAATTTTCTCCTTCCAGCATTCAAAAGCCTACGAGAATGGTGCAAACAGGTTTAGACTCCAGAAGCCAGCATCACTCAGTGAAAAGAGCAGGCCCCTGGTAAGTTCCAAGAGACTTCCGGTGAACAAAACTTCCAGCCAAGGCTGCAGAGTCCCTTGGGCTACAGGGCCTGGCCGACCTTCTGCCCCAAGAGACTATTGCACAGGCCATGGCCCTTACAAAATCTAATTTCTGTGTACTTCTTCCATGGAATCTGAGTTTGTTCTGCCTGGCTTTGTTTGAATGCTAAGCTAAATGTTCTTCGCATCTTTTTTTTTTTTTTTAAAGAATAGGAAAATGTATTGGAGAAAAGGACTGCGGAATAGGAATAGCTCCTGAGAGACCCTAAGTTTTATAGAGCAAAACCAAAAAGTGGGTGTGATGTGGGTCAAAATTATGATCAGCAATAAGATTGTAAGTCTAGTCACTGAGGTAGTAAGGATCCAGTGGTAGGAAGGGCATATAGGTGATCTCTTTATTTTTTCCTTTTTATTTATTTGGTACAAGGTGTCACTACACAGCTCATACTCATAGTGATCCTCCTGTTTCAGCCTCCCCAGCGCTGGCATTATAGTCATGTGCCACCACACTCTATTTCAGTGGCTAACACAGCACAATTGGGGTTCCAGGGCTGGCATGGTGCGTAGTACTGGGGATCAAACCCGGGTCCTTAGACTTGCCAGGTGAGCATTTAGACCCAAAACCACTTTCCAGCCCTCTTGTTGAATTTTAGTAGATTTTACCATATTTCTTCCTTAAGGAACTGTAACATTGATCAGCCACTGGTATAGCTGGAAGTGCCAGAAGGGGTGAGCGATTGGATTCTCTTTTTATATCAAGCTTTTATTACTATGTATTGTTTTCATACATCCTCTGGTTATACTTTTCTGCTGGATGTTTAAGACCAAGTAAAAGCAAGACCTGTGTGAATCAAAATTAGCCTGTTGCTATCTGTCACAGCCAGTTACATCTCCTCAGGCATTATTTTTGGAAGTAAAGTACAGAGCCTCTCAGCTCCTTTGTAAGTGTCAGCCACCAGCATGGGTCACGGTCTTGCTTGACTATGGGAACTTTTCCTTCTTTAGTGGCTCTTGGCCCACTGCACATTTGTTGATTCTTGTCCTCTGGGGTCCATTAGTCTTCCTTCTCAGGAGGTTGGGCAACTGGCCAGCATTGCACGATCCTGTAGAAAAGGTTCATGATCTTGGTCATTATCTTATTTCACATCTTTAATCCAACCCCAAAGCAGTGCACTCACTGCACAACTGTGTTCCCTGCTTGATGGCCCCTGCATTATGCCTGTGGGTGGGAGTGGGAGTGGAGACAGAGTGGGTAGTAATGTCTCCCAATGGCACTGGTGGTAGGGAAACTGCCTTCAGCAGGTGGCATTGAGGCAGGGCTGTGCAGAGACAGGAAACTGTCCCTGCAAAGAAAGTGTCAGGCAGGGAGCATGTCATCGTGTGGGTATACACGGTGCAGTTATGTCATAGGAGCAGGAAACCATGAGAGGAAGAGGGGCTCTAAAGGACCACCCACTTTACAGATGAGGAAACTGAGACAGGAATGCATTGCCTCTGCTATACCTGGCCTGCCCTCCTTGTCACTCTCAACTGCTTCTCTAAGCTCCTTGTATCTCTAATTCACTGTGCTGAGCTTCAGGGGATCTTAGGTTCAGTTTTTTTTTTTTTTTAAATTTACTTTTATGGCCAGTGCCGGGGATCGAACCGAGGTCCCTGCAGCTGCCTAAGCTTTCCTAAGCAGGCACTTTAGACTACTGAGCCATCCTGCTGGGCCCTTAGGTTTAGTTTTGATGGCTGGGAATGTTAGCAACTGTATCTCTCATCAAACCTCTTAAAGGTCAAATGTGCCAAATGAATTTGTTTTTTTCCTTTTACTGCCTGGGAAGATTTATTTGTGGCAGCTGGTGATGTCTCTGGTCCCTAAGTCTTAGTGAAATTGTAATTAGTGATGAATTCCAGAAATGCCCCAGAGTCTCTCTTCTCCCTTCTGGGTCAGCACTTACAGACCATGTCCAGATGAGGATAGTGAAGGGGGTGCAGAGGTACTACTGACTATGAAGCCAGCTCCACACCACTTTGCCGCTCCCACAAGAGCCCATCTCTTCCCAAGCCCCCAACAAGTCAGTTCAATATCTAGGAGCAAGCAGGTCTCACATAAGGCCATCCACAGGGCAGAGCGAGGCAGGGCCTTATCTGCAGCTTCCTGGAGCAGAGTCCCCAGCCCAACAAGACCCCAACCCACCACACAGGCCCTAGAGACTTGTAAGTGCGGACTGTCCAAAAGCCTAGAGCCATGGCCTGTGCCCAGCCCCATGTCTTGTCTTGTCAGATGCTGCTTTTCATCTGGAAGGGGAGGCAGCTGTGCCCCACATTTGTTCTAAGAATCCACCATGGCTTTCTCCTTGTCCTGCAAACTGTAAACATGCATTGGGTGCCTGGGCAAGATGGGCAGCTGCTGCAGGAGCTGAGCTCTGGTCACAGCCCAAAGCCAGTCCCGCAGGCAGTGCCCAGAGGCACTTCACAAATTCAGGAAGGTCTGCAGGTAGCCCCAAAGCCTCCAGGCACATCTCTTTTCTGTGCTGGCTAGCTACTTCATGAAGAGGTCCATAATGCCCCGCAGCTCCACCCTGGGCCCAGGATATCCTGGGGCTGTTGCAGCTGTGTACAGCCAGCATAGATATCAGGAGCACCTTGTGTGTGGCCACAGGAGAACTTAAGTTAGTAAAATTGCCTTACTGAGTTCTAGCTCTAGCTCTGTCTTCCTTAGCCTTTATGGGAGGGCTTTAGGAGTGTGTTCTGTTGTCACCCTGGGGTCTGTTGTTTCACCCCCAGTAGTACAAAGGGTCTGCTATGAGAACGCAGTCACAGACCAGCTCTGAGGTCACAGTCTGTCCTGATGGAGAGCCAAGCCCAGCAGTGTCACACACCAGTGCTGATGCCCACTAGAGATAGCATTGCTGCAGCAGCAGCCCATTTCCTTAGCGTCTGTTTTCCATCAGATGAGAATTATGAACGTCAATGGTAGGACGCAGAACACAATGCCATTGCTATTTCTTTTTCCTTAAATTTTGTTTTCACTCTACCCTTAATCCAATTTACAAGAGTTACAGTAAGGGAAATACAATAAAACCTGCTGGATTTTGCGGAAAATCTGAAATTCATGGAAACTTTCTTTGAAGAGCACTTTATTTTTTGTATTTTTAGGGAAGGGTCTGCTGGATGTTCAGGGTCTCACTACTAGACTGGATTTGTAGTGATCTACCTGTTTACAGCCTCCCAAGAGCTGGGATTACAAGCTTGTGCCACCACGCCCAGTCTCTCTCTTTTTTTTTTTTTTTTTT
>PVJA010003482.1:0-69121 GCA_004027025.1 Myocastor coypus | reverse complement strand
TCGCTACGCAGTTCAGGCTGGCCTTGAGCTCACTTTTATAGCCCAGGCTAGTCTCGAACTCGCACCAATCCTCCTGCCTCAGCCTCCCAAGTGCTGGGATTACAGGCGTGAGCCACCACACCTGGCTATGCCCAGTCTCAATTACTGTCTCAGCTTGCTCCCAGGGGTGAGCCTTCACCGCAGGCCCAGGAATCCAGCTCCAGCCCCTGCGCCTGCTTGCAGGTGCTTTAATCTGCTGAGCTATTTGCCCGGCCTTTAAGAACATTTTAGAACATCCTTTCTCTGACTTAGAAGCCATGCATGGCTAGGATTCTCTCCACTTCAAGGAGTGCAAACTGAGTCCCTTAGGAATGTTCCAGAACATCAGATGGCACAAAGTGTCAGAATTGACTTAAAATTTTAAAATATTGTTGCTTCTGGTAAAGTACATCCATAACAAACTCATTAAAAAGTGCAAGCTCCTATAAAGAATTCCCTATTGATCTTCTACAAACATTACACATACTTCCACCACTGTGTGACAAGATCCTATAGTTATGTGGTTATATAGATGGTTATTTAAACATTCTTTGAGATCAAAATTAAAATCCAGATTTGAATAATTTATTTAATACTCCAAGCATTTTCCTATGTTACTAAAATCTTACAGGTATTTTTAATAATTGCAAAATATATCATTGTCTTAGTCACTTTTCTTGATGCTGAGACATAATACCTGACACCCAAAACTTAAAGGAGGGGTTTATTTTAACTCACACTTTAAAAAAATTATTTGATACAGGGTCTACAAGGTCTCACTACACAGATCGAACTCCTAGTAATACTCTTGCTTTTCACCTCCCAAGTGCTGGGATTACAGGCAAGTGCCACCATGTAACTCACATTTTTAATCCACAGTCAGGTGGCTCCAAGGTAGGATGCCTGGTGGAGGACCACTGCTCACACCATGGCAGACAGGAAGCAGAGAAGAGAGGAGCCAGGAAGGGAAATGAACTCTTCTGGGCCACACCCTCAGTCTCACCTTTTCTGACCAGATCCCACCTCCCAACAGCAGGTCAGCTGTGACCCCCACAGTCTAATCACCTTGCCAAAGCCCTATCCATAAGAGATGAACCTCTAGGGTTCATCTAGATAAAAACTACAGTGCTCATTTACATGGTTGTATATTAATTGATTAATTCTGTCTATTATGCTGTGACATCCACTTTCGAGTATAAGCATTTTTTTTAACTTTTCATATTACTTACCAACAAATGGCTAGAATTTCTAGAATAGAGGATGTTGCATATTAATAGTGTTTCATAAAAGCCTAATGATTGCAAAACAGTGGCCAACTATGGTGAGTGTCACCCAACACAGCCTCAAGACTGAGTGGAAAGCAAGAGTCGCCAGGCAACCCTGTTGCTTCATTCTGGCTGCAGCTGTGCCCGTCTGCCCACTGCTGAGATCTACTTTTTCTTCTTTTAATGGAACTTGTGTCCAGGACCCAGAGATGCAGTGCTTGCTGCTGTCCGACGGGAAGACCCCTATCCACCCGAGCCACATCATTGTCCTCCCAGGGGACAGCAGTAGCAGTATGGCCATCAGCTTCACGGGGGCCTTGAGAATCCCGGTGAGTTGCATGCCCAGGGAGGACATGTCAGTGAGAGGCATGGTCTCCAAGCAACCAGGTGTGACATAGAATCAGAGTTCATAGCTCAGACACAGAGCATGAGCTGAGCAGTGCAGCCTTGAGCTCCAGGGATGTAAATAGCTAAGAGACTTTTCCTCTACTTAATGTCCTTGTGGTTTTCTTGAGATCATTTTCTCCATTTAGAAATTCAAAAAGCTCTTAGACAAATAGGGCTTTCCTTGAAAGTCCAAACATCTGGCTGCTCTGGCCCAGCATGCCCCAGGCTTGTCCCTCCCAATGTCCCTGGCCTCTCCCCAGCTCTGTGTCTGCCCCATGTCATGCCATCAGTAGCACAGGCTGTGGTCCACTGCCCTGCATGTGAGTGGGAGACATAATGTGCAGCACTGGAGAGAGGAGCACAGGGCGCTGGGTCTCCAGATTTGGCCTTAGAAAATTCTGTGGCCAGTGACAGTGGGCCCAGCCTTGGGGCCAGTGGACATTGCCAAGCTGGGCTCAGGGTGCCAGAGCCAGGGCACCAGAAGGATGAGTGTTGGTCTCATGTGCTTTGTGCACTATCCATGAGGTATGGGAAGTGAGACCCGTGTACCCCGAACCTCCGAATACTTCATGGAGATTAAAGGGCAAGGACTGCTGCTTCCTTGGCAGTTGAGCCAGAAGACTGGGTCTGCAACAGCGAGGCTGAGTTGGGCTGTATCCTGCAGTGACTGTCAGGGGCAGGCCTGGCCACAGGGGCCCTGCTTAGGCCTCTGAGGGCCAGTCTGTGCATGATGCTGGCTGTCATTTGTTTTATTTTTGGTTTCTTGTTTGTCTTTTATTTTATTTATTTATTTATTTATTTATTGTCTTTTTTTTTTTTTTGAGACAGGGTCTCACTATGCAGTTCAGGCTGGCCTTGAGCTCACTTTTGTAGCCCGGGCTGGTCTCAAACTTGCACTGATCCTCCTGCCTCAGTCTCCTAAGTGCTGGGATTACAGGCGTGCGCCACCACACCCAGCTTTGTCTCTTTTTTTTGAGAGAGGGTCTCACTGTATACCTTGGGCTGGCTTGCTGCTTCAGCCTCCCAAGTGCTAGGATTAACAGGCATGCATCAAGAAGCAGGCTTGAAATAAAAGTTATTTTAGAAACGGTTTGCTTAACAACTGCCCTCCCTGGGGCCTGGCGGGATGGCTCAGTGGTCTAAAGCGCCTGCTTGGGGAAGCTTGGGTGGCTTCAGGGACCGCAGTTCAATCCCCGGCACCACATGCTGCACCAGCCCTGCCCTCGGGGCGGCTGAGCCGGCCGAAAAAATGAGTGAATAAACAAACAAAGGTTCTGAAACAAGAATAAAAATAATTAAAAAAAAAAAAACAAAACAACTGCCCTCCCTGATGGTGTAGCCACCCCAAGTACTTTGGTCTCAGTGAGTTGCACTCTACCAGCATGCAGTGTGGCTTGGGCACTGGGAGGTGCACTTCTCTAGACTAGCTCGGCTCTAGGAACTTCAAGCTCCTATCTTAACAGTAGGCTGGCTGGGTGGGGGAGTCTGGGTGGCAATTCAGTGAGGCCATACCTCACCAGGTCCTTTGGTACTGTATTTTGTTTTTTGTTTTGTTTTGTTTTGTCTTTTTGAGACAGGGTCTCACTATGCAGTTCAGGCTGGCCTTGAACTCACAGTGATCCTCCTGCCTCAGCCTCCCAAGTGCTAGGATTACAGGCTCACCAGGTCCTCTGGGAAGGCACTTGTGGACAGAGCCTTCTGGTGGGGCAGAGCCCTCGACGCTCTCCACACCGCCCCTGCCAGTCTCCCCTGGGCCCCCAGCTCACTTTCTCTGCAGGGCGTGATTGAGTTCTCTCTGTGTCTGCTGTTTGCCAAGCTCGTCAGCTATACCTTCCTCTTCTGGCTTCCACTGTACATCACCAGTGTGGGTGAGTGTGTCACCAGCATGCTGTAGGTCTTGTGTGACCCAGTGACCTCAGTTCCTCACATCCACTGGTTCCCAGAGTGGGGGACATGAGGACAAGACCTAGATAGGAGAACAGCTGGACCCCTGATGGTAGCCTCCGGGGGCTCAGCGCTGTCACTGTCTAGGCTGCAGCTCCCAACCCCTGCACTTCATTCTGGGTCACCACAGCCCTGGGGAGGGAGGCTGCAACCCCCTCATAACCTGCCCTGGAAAGGACTCCAGGGGACATATTCTCACTGGAAGGAGGGATGACCATGAGGCCTGCAGAGGTACAGCTCTGAATTACAACAGAATAAAGCTGTTGTGTCCCTGGGAGGACCCCAAAATGTAGGAAAAGGTGGCAGCACCCAGGACAAGGTCACCACTGGAGCAATAGGAACCATGCTGATGGTGGGGAAGGTTGCCACAGCCACATCGGCACAGTCCAGAGTGAGCAGTAGCAGGATCCAGCTCAGGCAGGCAACAGGGCCAGAGTTGGAGAGCTAGGAGGGCCTGAATCAGAGCAGCGTTTCAGCAGGGGCTGTGGCACAGCTCACAGCTGTCCCCTTTCTAAGCCTTCCTCTGCTGTCAGAGCTGGAGTCAGGAGGGCAGTCCACCCTCTGCACCTCCCTTTCCTCAGAAGCTGAGCAAACTGACAGCTGCTCCTTGGTGTGAGTCCTGCCACACCACCCACCAAAGGGCGCACCCTCACTGGTCACCTGCGGTCCTTTCACAGATCACCTCGATGCCCAGAGGGCGGGTGAGCTCTCCACGCTGTTCGACGTGGGTGGGCTGTTTGGTGAGTTCCACACTTCCTGTTCCAAGCTGCAGGCCTGCATGGTGCTGCACACGGCAGGGCCTGGTTGGCCTCAGCCACCCCCATCATAGGGTGTCCTCTTCTAACCTGGTCTGTGACCTTGAACTGGCAGCAACTCTCCCAGGGTGAGTGAGAGTGGCAGCACTTGGACCCTGTGAGGTAAAGGGCATCAGGCCTGACCCTGAGATCACCCTGTAGTTTAATCAAAGACCCCACACACAGGGCCATGGTCAGATGACGCCCCACATGACCATCACCTCTCTCCTTACCCATCTTTCTGGGCTGGGATGAGGTGGCATGCACCTGTAGCTGCTCTCTCTGTTGCAGGTGGGATCCTGGCAGGTGTCATCTCTGACCGGCTGGAGAAGCAGGCCTCCACCTGTGGCCTGATGCTGCTGCTCGCTGCACCAACGGTCAGCCTCTTGCTAGCCAGTGCTGTCCTTAAGCTGTGCCCTCCACTGCATGCAGCAGGGGCTACTCCTCCTTCCCTGGGGGCTCCCCCCGAGCTGCCCTGCTTGTCCTGTAGAACCCACATCTTCCTACCTCACACCCCATGCAAGGCTCATGCTAGTCACAGGGATTTAGTAGTTCATGACAGTGGGTAAGTGATGTCCTTCAGTGTGCCTCAGTTTCCTCCTCTGTGTAGTGGGATTCATAGTAGCACCCCTGCAGTGTGGCTTTGAGGACTGTCATTGCTATTCATTATAATACTGCTGTCCCCTTGTTCCCACTTTTGCCACTCTATTGGGCTGCAGCTGTTGCCTAATAAGGTGCAGTCCTCAGTCATCTAGGGACCCCTGCATCCTGCATGCTTCCTAGGTGACTGGGCATGGCCCTCAGTCAGCCATATCCCCTTTGCTCTGTTCACAGCTGTATGTATTCTCTTCTGTCAGCAGGATGGGCCTGGAAGCCACAGTGGGTGAGTGCCTGAGGCCCTGCTGCTTCTTTCTTTTACACACATGTTTGTCCATGCTGCTTAGTGTCAAATTTAGCTGTGTGACAGGTACATGGTATGGCTGAGCAGCCCATGGCCCTCTACAGGACAGACTGGTACCTCTCTCCTTGGCCAAGTCTGGCCCTCTGAATTGGGAGTGGACTCCTGGTCAGGCAGGAGGACTTGGGGCACCCAAGGGCAGGAGGCCCTCAGAAGCTGGGGTACATGGAGGCAAGTGCCTTGTGGAGCCTCAGCAGACTGGAACCTGCACCTGGCTATGACCAGGACCTTGTAGAGTGATCGCCATCATCAGCTGGCAAATAGGCAGACAGACATGGCAGCCTCTTTCCAGGTGGCCTCCAGCGTACCCTGGAACCCATGTGTGGCTATAGAGGACTGTGTCACTTGCTGCAGCAGTACTTCAGGATATGCTTCTGGCCCTTAGGTGCCCCCTGCTCCTTGCAAGTGGGCAGAGTGGAGGGACATGATGGTGATAGTCCACTGAGCTTCTGGAAAACAGAGGCCTGTGGCAGGTGGACAGTCCTGCCAGGCCAGAGTCTGCTTCAGGAGCACAACCTGGGGGGCTCCAGTGTAGGCCATGCAGGGCAGAGTGTGTGGCTGTGTCCCCCCTTGGCCTCCCAGCTGCTGCTTCCCACTGTGGGCCAGGCTTTAAGGCCCAAGTGTTGGCAGTGAGCCCCAGCCTAGAAAATGTGTGTCACAGAGCCCAGGGAAGCTATCTGCCTCCTTGCAGCCCCCTTGTGGCCAAATGGTCTCTCCCTGCCCTCCTGTTTCCCGGGGCCACTGCAGGCTCTCCAGGGACACTGTCTGCTTTCCTCCAGCCATGCTGCTGCTCAGTGGGGCACTGGTCAGCGGGCCCTATGCACTCATCACCACTGCTGTCTCTGCCGACTTGGTGAGTGGCCTGGCACCTGCCAGCATATGTGACCGGGAGGGACACTCAGGGTGACCCAGGAGAGATGCTCAGGGTGGAACAGAGTTTAAGTTTCCTCATGGGAATTGTTCCCACCTGTGGGACTGTTTTTGCAAAGTCAGTTGAACACGTTGTGGAGGCCTGGGGTCATTTCTTATTTCTAGTGCTACTGAGATTTTTCACATTCACTCTCTGCTCTCTCATAGGGCACGCATAAAAGCCTGAAAGGGAACTCCCACGCCCTCTCCACAGTGACAGCCATCATTGATGGGACTGGCTCTGTAGGTACGTGCAGGCGTTGCCCCAGAGCTCTGTGCATGGTGCAGAGAGGACCTATCAAATCCTAACAAGAGCCTGTCCAGCTGGCTTAGAAAACTGGCAGGGGGAAACAGGAAGAGGAAGGGGCTGGACCCCCACAGCCCACACAGTGATACATCCTCAGTGACCTCCTGCCAGGCTACCTTTAAGGAGCACTGTACTGGTACCATGCCTTGCTGGGCTTTAGAGACAGTACGTATGCAGGCAAGTACCCCCAAGGAGACAAACAGGGACCTGGCCATGCCAGGAGCCTCACCTTGGGTTCTGCTTATACAAAACAGTCACAGCCATGCTCCTTTAAGGAGGGGATGCAACACCAGACTCCTGACCCTGAAAAGTGGAGCCCAGGCTGCTAGGGACACCCAAGCCAACCAGGAAGCCTACGTGACTACATGGTCATGGTCAGGATGGTGGGACCACATCAGGGGCAGCTCATAGAGCCCAGTCCAGCCAGACTCTGCCTACTAGCCTTCCTGCTGCCCATGTGGGAAGCTTTGTCCTTGGCTATCCTATGGCCTTTATGGGGACACCCAAAGCTGGGGTATGGATTTTGGTGTCCTTCCTACCACCACTGTCACTCCTCCCTGCTCCTCACAAGCACCTGACAGCCAAGAGGTTGGTTCTACTGTAGCTCCCCAGTAGGCTAGGGCAGGGGATCATGCATCTATATTCAACCTGGGCAACTTAGCAAGTCTCAAAAAAATGAAAAAGGGGCCAGTGAGATGGTTAAGTGGTCTAAAGCCCTTGCTTAGGAAAACTTAGACAGCAGCAGGGACCGTGGTTCAATCCCCAGCACCACAGGCTGCACCAGCCTTACCCCCTGGGCAACCTGAACTGGCCATAATATTAAAAAGAGACAGAGACAGAGACAGAGACAGAGACAGAGAGACAGAGAGAGAAAAAAGAAAGAAAGAAAGAAAAGAAAGAAAGAAAAGAAAGAGAAAGAAAGGAAGAAAGAAAGAGAAAAGGGCCAGGGGAGCTGAGCAGTAGAGTACCTGCCTAGCATTTGCAGTGCTATGTTCGATTCTGTCCCACAAAAACAAAGGAAAAAGCAATCGTCCAGCCAGCACCTCCCTTGTGCCTGAACCTTGGCTCCCACCGTCCTTCCGTGAAGCCTCCCCACACACCAAGGGAGCTGTGGTATCTGGAAGTTTCCATCTCTTCCCACTACCCTATCTCTCCCTGCTCTCAGTGTAGCGCCTGCAGAACAGAGCGGTCCTCTTCCCTCAGGCCACTCACCTCCCCCAAACAGTGACCATCCCATGAGTTCAGGAGTCACCCTCTTTGGGCCATATCTCCTGTGAGCTGAACAGAGGGCTCATTGGAAGCAGCTAGGGTTGCAGACAGGACAGGGCAGGTCCCTGGTCATCTCATTCATGAGTAGCACCAGGTCCTCATATGCCCGAGGCATAGGCAGCCTGCTCCAAGCTCTTGATGCCTTTCTCAGCTCCAGGTGACAGACACAGCTTGTCTTGAGGAGTAGGGACAAGGCCATCAGTGTTCAGAAGGGCGCTGGTGCTGATCCCTCCAGCAGATGATCAGCTTCCTAGTGGTTTTTGTTTATTGAGTGATGTGGTGGTTACTCTAATGTTCTCTCACAGGGACACTCCTGGCCCTGGTGACAGGCCTGGGAAGAGGGAAGAGAGGGGCTGATGCCAGGCCTGGTGGCAGTCCTGGAAGCGAATGGCCTGCCCTTTTCCAGCCCTAGAAGAGCCTGGGCTTGCTGGGCACTAATCGGTGTCACTCTGGTCAACCACTCCCCACCCCAGTTCTTTGTGAGTCAGTCCTACACCCACAGGGACACTCTTTGTTCTCACTAATTTGAAGGTCTGCTGGTAATGTGCTATGGTAAAGCAGAGATCTGACATTTTAGAAAAGGGGGCAGGTTTTTCGATAGTGTTCTTAAAATGAGGGTGCAGTAGAGAGAGACCAGGTCTGCACAGAGAAGGCCCTGCCATGGTGCTCCAGGCCGTAGGAGAGAGAAGTGGCTGGGAAGAGGGTCAGAGGCTAGTTAGGTATCTCTGACCCTGGCCCTCTGTGGCAGCTGAATCAGGTCTGAGCCAGCCCCACATGCACTTCTGCCACTTGGCAGTAAACGGTTGCCACGGAAACAGCATGCTGGCTTCTCAGTCACTTCCTTCCCCTAGAGCTGCCCAAGGAGACAAAAGCAGACAAAGACTCCAGCAGAGAGGGCCACCACTTTGCTTCTGCAGGCAGGATGTTGCTCTTCTGCATGCCCTGCATGCAGCTTTGCCCTGTGCTTTTCCAACTTGGTTTTTGTGTTATCAAAGTAAAACACCATGTCATGGTAGAAGCCAGGTAACATGCTGCGCAGATCCGCAGCCCCCCTTCCACAGCTGGTCGTTCTTCAGTGCACCGGTGTTTGACTCTTTCTTCTTTGCTTTTTCTTTTGTTGCTGCTGCTGGGGATCAAACCCAGGGCCTCTCACACATCAGGCAAATGCTTCCCTGTGGGGCTACATCAAGCTGTTTTGCTTTGCTCCCCAAGACCACAGCCTTCTTGGAAGGCGATGGGATTTGGCTGTCACATACTCCCCAACCTATCTTTGGTGACATCTGTGCCGGAGTCACCCACTTTCTGAAGAGGAAATCAGCTTCAGCTAGACATTTGGGTTTTCTCTCCTGTTTTTAGTTTGGTTTGTTTTTTCTTTCTGGAAAACATTAGTTGGCTGTTGGACTTCCACCTTCCAACTTCATTTCTTCCTTTCTACCTATCTTCTTGTTCTTATTCTTGGCTTCATTTCTTTTCCCATGCTGTACTGAACTTATCTTTCCTGTCATGTTTTTCCACCCTTTTCATCTTACTTAGCTGCAGTGTGTGCAGCATTGAATTTTGTGAAGTTACCAATAATGAAGGACGTCAATTTCAATCACAGAAAAGAAAATGTTTTAGGGCTCAACTTCATCTTCTGCTAGATGAGGTATTACAGCTTCTTGGGGATTTTCTCCCCACCTTCTCTCAGCTTCCTGGCTATCTTTTGTATGGGGTCTTCCTCAGATGTGGGTGGACCTCAGCTATACCCAGAGGCTTCTGTGTGGTCTTTCCTGTGAAAAGCATATTGACTCTGGTCTCCGTGGTGTGGCTCACTGGGTGTGTAGTCCCCACTGCATGTCACAGAAACACAGGAGCAATGTCCATTGTCATCCTCCAAAACTCTATGCCTTCTCTCCTTGGCCTCTTTGTGAATTTGTGACTTGAGAGTTGATGGTCTTCTTCACGGTATTTGATAAACACACAAGTGGGTGACCCTGTCTACCTGAAATTATTCCTGTGCTTAGGAACAAATGTGCCATTGCTCTTCAGGCTATGAAATAGTGAAACATTGGAACAAAGTCAGTATCTTACAGTTGGAGGCACTGCTGGCTCCTCTCGGGTGTGGAATCTCTACCAGTAACTGCAGCTGTAAAATCTCCCATATGTCTTACCATGCTTCCTCCCAAACATACCATGCTGCACCTGCGTTGGGATCATCCCAGTCTCTCTCTCTCTTTTTTTTTTTTTTTTTTTTTTTTTGAGACAGGGTCTCACTGTGCAGTTCAGGCTGGCTTTGAGCTCACTTTTGTAGCCCAGGCTGGTCTCGAACTCACAATGATCCTCCTGCCTCAGCCTCCCAAGTGCTGGGATTACAGGCGTGAGCCACCACGCCTGGCTATCTTATGAAAACTTTCCAAACAGCTGCAGTGATTGCTCAGAGATGTATCTTTGGCTATTTTGGAGGATACTGCTTTTTTTCATTTCATTTATAGTTTCAAAAGAATATTTTGACATAATTGTAGTCTTGCAGAAAATTTACAAAAATAGTGCAGAAACTGCACAGGCATTATACATTTGCTTTATGCTGCACCTCATAGTTACACACACACATATACCACCCACGCTCATAAGTACACACATGGGTACTCTCTGAGCTGTTGTCAGGTCTTCTACTCAAGTTATTCAGGATCTTCTCACTAAAGATGGACAGTCATGCAGCTACAGTGCACGGTCAGAATGGGAAAGCTGACATGGACAGAGCATTAGCACTAAGAGCTCATTCATGTTTACTAAGTAAGAATTTCATAGTGTAAGGATAGCTTCCAAAATTATGCACTGGAATCAAATTTCTTTACATAAATTCAATAGCAGCGATGATAGCATCAGATATTAGATCAAAATGTGAACATTTCAGCGGTCAGTGGGTGGATTGAGGCTTGGTTCCACAGGTAGTTTATGCCATTTTCCTCACCATTACTGAGCATGATTAACCTTTCACCCAACCCATCTGTAGGGAGTGCATGAAGATTTATCTTTTTTCTTTCTTTCTTTCTTTCTTCCTTTCTTTCTTTCTTTCTTTCTTTCTTGTTTCAGAACTTTTGTTTGTTTGTTTATGTATTTATTTTTATGGCCGGCTCAGCCTGCCCTGAGGGCAGGGCTGGCACAGCATGGGGTGCCAGGGATCGAACTGCGGTCCCTACAGCCGCCCAAGCTTTCCTAAGCAGGTGCTTCAGACCACTGAGCCATCCTGCCAGGCCCAATTTATCTTTTTTTCCACACAAGTAGTATGTTGAGCTCATTCTGTGTTGTTTGTCCACCCCAAGGGTTTAAATGGTCAGTGGCGGGTCCTCCTCAAATAGCCTGCACCTTCCCTGTCCTGTTTCAGGAGCAGCGCTGGGCCCCCTGCTAGCTGGGCTCATCTCCCCATCTGGATGGAGCAACGTATTTTATATGTTGATGTTTGCAGATGCCTGTGCCTTACTGGTGAGTTGACCCACTATCAGCCCAAGTGGCTCCATGGAGTGTCTTGTGGCTGCTGGCCAGATGCTGGCAAAACTTCTCCCCAGGAGGTTTGGCCCAGCTCCACTGTACATACATGGCCTCAGGTTCCTTCTCTTGCTTGTGAAGAAATCTGTATGTGTGTCAGGAAACAAGTGGGTGAGCCTACCACCCTATAATCTCAGCAGGCTATAGGAATGCCACAGTGGGAGTTCTGTTTTTTGACTTCTTCTGGGCTAGTGTGACCCGAAAGGTCCCCAAGCCTTCCTGTACCACAGGTTCTGCATGTCACAGTAAGCCTGGCAGGGAGAGGCCTGGCGGAAGGATCATTGCAGGTCACATCCAGAGCCTGACAGGGCAGGCAGGACCTGCTGCCCACATGAAGTTGTGTGTCTGGCTTTCCTCCTATGTGACAAATGACTGTGATCATTAACTTCTGAAGAGGAAGGCTGATTCAGTCTCATGGCTTCAGAAGTTTGTTCAGCCCTGCCACCTTGGGGCTCTGGCAGGCACACAGTGGTGGGAGCATGCAGCACAGCAAAACAGCTTGCCCTATGGTTAGGAGCCAAGAAAGGGGCTGCATCCCAAGAGACCTAGAGGAATCCCACCAGCCCCTCCCTGTAACTGAGAACTCAGATGTGTATAAACTTGGGAAAGTACAGCACAAAAGAGTGGGGAGGTCCAAGTCAAGCGCATGGTGGCCAGAGGGAGCAACAGGCTGTGTGGATGGAGGAGGTCTTTGGGCAAAGTGCATTCAGGGACACACGTCCCTTGAGCAGGAAGTGCCTGTTACAGGAGTCCAGAAGTCTGCAGAGGATGCACTGGCATTGGCCTTTTCAAGCCTAAAATACCCTTGCTCTTGGGGACCAGCATTTGTATCACTTTCCACCTCCTCAGGCAGAGGCTGGGGCTTCAGCCACCCAAGGCAACACTTCAAGGTTCTGGGAGATTGAGGAAACCCAGGCCCTGGCATTGCCCATGTGGAAGAGACAGCTCTGGACCTGTAGGACCAGCCGGGCCCACAGTGGCCAGCCTGCAGGAATGGCTAGGGCTGGAGGTTTGTCCAGCAAGGTCTAACTGGCCACCAACTCTGGGATGTGCATCTCCCTGCTGCGTCTCCCCTCCCCCAATCTTGTGAGCCTGTCTCTGGCACTGGCGAGAGTATAATCCACAGGAAACCTTCCTGTTCTTGGTAGCTTGAGTATATAGACCCTGCCTGAACTCTAGGCCCTGAGGAGATGACATTTCTTCCCTCTATATACCTGACTGAATGGGGTGGTGGTGGTAGAGGTTAATAGACCCCAGCACTCATATTGGCACCCCTATTTCCATAAAGTGCTCTGCACTACACAGGCCAGGGCAGCCCTCCTTGAAGGTTAATGTGACACTTAGCAGCACAGAAAAGGGGCACACTTGATGGCATAGAGCTTGCAAAGTAGTTGCCCAGAGGGGCAGGGCAAGGCTGTGGTTGCTCCAGGTTCCACTGCTAGCACCGTGCAGAACACAATCTGGAGGCAGCTATTCTCCAGCAGGGCCAGCATCCCTCGAGAAACTCACCTGGCCCCAGAGCCTCCTGTCCAGGCTCCCACTCTCACCATGACTGCAGGCCACACTGTCTCCATTTTTTCTCCCCTGCTCCTCCCCCATTGAACATTTGTGGTTGGACTACTTTTAAATATTACAGACCCAGAAGTAATGCCAGCTGAAGCTTATTGTAAAACCCTTGCTTTCAGTTGTGTGTCCTGGTTACTCCAGGGACCTTGTAATAGACAGCTGGGCCCCAGCCTGCAGGCTGGACATGATGGCATGGCCCACAGTGCAAGGAATGGGCATGATCTGGCAGGCCTGGCTAGACCTCAATAGCTATAGGCTTCAGAGTGACCCCAGACCCCACCTGCCATCTGCTTGGGTCCCTGGGGTCACAAATTCCCTGTTGTTATCCTGCTTGCAGTTTTTGGTCCGCCTCATCCACAAGGAACTGAGCTGCCCTGGACCAGCAACAGGAAACCAAGCTCCGTAAGTCCACACAGGCCCTCTATCAGGGACTAAGGCAATTCCAGGACCACTCATATGCCTCCATATCTCTCCTCTAACAAGACCAAACTCATCTGTCCTTAGCATAGCACATCCCATGCATGGACATTTGTTTCCTTCCTGATACAGGCCTCCATGTGGGTGACTGTGACAGTTCCCCAAGCTGTAGCAGAGAGACAGCAGGGAAATCACCCTGTGTGGTCACTGTGAGCCAGGAGTTCCAGCCAAGACCCTCTTCTGGCTGTCCACACCACCTTCTATCCTCTGGTCCCTGCTTCTGCAGCAGGACCCAGGATGGGCAGGAGCCAGAAGACTGGCCCTGCATGGGGTCTCTGTGTCCTGCACCTGCAGCACCAGCTGTGGGACCTGCTGTTATGCCACTCTTTTCTTTCAGGCTGAAGGAACACTGACCCTGAGTCCAGTGGAGGAGATGGGCCTGTCCTTCACAAACTGTCCTTAGCGCAACATTAAACCAAGGATCCTGTCCTGCCTAGAATGACACAGAACTGAGCTGGAAACTCTTGGTCTGAGTAAGGTAATAGGTACCCAGGACAGCAGTGGACATCACAGGGCCACTGCAGTTGCATCATGAGTCCATGATACCACAGCCGGCGAGCGCCAGCTTGGCAGCCATGCAGCCCCTAGCCACCCTGGTCCAGCATGTGCCCACCTTGGAGATGACCTACGCCCTTGGGTTAGCCTCTGCTAAGTATCCCAGTGCTGAGTGCTGAAGCCACAGCCTGGGAGCTCCAGCCATCGCATCCTTCCTTGAGCCCACAGGTGCCGCAGGAGGGGACAGATGTGGGCACATGGATATACCAGCTCCACGTGGCTCTGGGACACATGTACACTGCTCAGAAACCAAGACAGATCCAGGAGTCAGGAGTCACTCGGGTTTCTCCCACTTGTTTGTGCCCAGTGCTCACATAGAAACTGAAGGTGTCCAGCAGGAATGACTGAAGCGATGAGCTAGCAGCGGCATGGAAATACCAGTGCACAGCCAGAGCTCCCGCGTCCGGGGCCTGCCATGCTGCACATTATGGGTCAGGGGTCTAGGGAGGCAAGACGCAGACCAGAGGCTGCCTCCGAGACACGCACCAACACCCAAGCTGTTTCTAAGTACATAGCCACTGGGGATTATTTATTTAAAATGTGTTTTGTGTTATGTAAGGTTTAAGACATATAAGTGGCATTTTGTTATTTATTAAGACAAACTACAATGGTTCTCTGATCATTTGATTTTTGGGTTGGATCTAGCAAAATACTTCTCTGTCCTTTGAAATAAAATGGGTATCAGAAAAAAAAAATGCAAGAAAAATACATAGACAATATGGGTCATCACTGCTTGTGTGTGGCTTTGTTCTCCTGAGACTGGACCCTTGGGAGTCTGGGAAGAACAGGGCACCCTTCCAAGGAGTTCTTCCTCAGCATGAGGCCCCGCCAAGGACCCAGGCATTTGGAGATTTAGGACCCAGGCATTTGGAGATTTTATCCTAGCCTTTGTCCTTCACTGCAAATGATACGACACACCCTGCACCCAGAGCAAGAAGGGGTAAGCTTGGGGTTGTGGGGTGCACGGGCTCGACACCCTGAGTGTGCGCCATCTTCTGAGCCAGGGACTGTGTTCTGAGCATGCCCTGACACTGCAGGACCCGCAGGAGTGGCCAGCCCATCCTGGTTCTTCTGCTGCTCTCTCGCTTTTTTATGGCCAGCTCAGCCTGCCCTGAGGGCAAGGCTGGCGCAGCATGTGGTGCCGGGGATCGAACTGCAGTCCCTGCAGCCGCCTAAGCTTTCCTAAGCAGGTGCTTTAGACCACTGAGCCATCCTGCCGGGACCCTCTCGTTGCTTTTTTAGATGTTATTAACACTTTTACAGAGTGAGGTTACCATGAGCACTGAGTGATTGTAAGTGTCCTACAGGTTCCTCTCCATGGGTCTTTGTCCTCCTGAGCCTCCACCTCCAAGAAAGGCCACCTGCCTTCTGGTGCACAAAGCACCTGTGCCCTTCCTGGTGTTCAGCTGCAGTGTTAAGTGCTAGACCGGGGGAGGGCAGGCCATGGAAACAGGTGGACTGGGAGCACAGAGCACTGTGGTAAACCACAGCCATTCTTTTTTTTTTTTTCTTGTTTCAGAACTTTTATTTATTTATTTTTATGGCCCGCTCAGCCTGACCTGAGGGCAGGGCTGGTGCAGCATGTGGTGCCGGGGATCAAACCAAGGTCCCTGCAGCTGCCCAAGCTTTCCTAAGCAGGTGCTTTAGACCACTGAGCCATCCTGCTGGGCCCCAACCACAGCCTTTGAACAGAGCCCATGCTGAGCCCTTTTCAAAAGGGCCCAAGCAGCCATGTGTGGTGGTGTGTGTCTGTAATCCCAGGCAGAGGCAGGAGGATCACTGCGAGTTCAGGTCCAGCCTAGGCTACAAAATGAGTTCAGGACTGGCCTGAACTACATAATGAAATCCTGTCTCAAAAAGACAAAATACGTGAAGAAAGGTCCCAAAGAGACCCTGCCTGGCCATCTACATGGCAGCAGGAAGCCCTGGAGTCACAGCAGTGTCTCCCCAACTCCATGAACTCAGTGTTCAAAGAAAACCACCACACAGAAGAGCAGCCATGTGTCCCCAGGCCTTCCAGGCTGAATCCTGAGAGTGAACACTTCTAATATGAGTGGCAGATGAAAGAAAGAAAGAAAGAAAGAAAGAAAGAAAGAAAGAAAGAAAGAAAGAAAGAAAGAAAGAAAGAAAGAAAGAAAGAGGAAGGAAGGAAGGACATGTGGCCATATTTAAAAGCTGGGCGTGGTGGTGCATGCCTGTAATCCTAGCACTTGGCAGGCTGAGGCATGAAAGCAATTTAGCTGAAGTGCCCTTCATGAGTGGCATATTTTACCATGACTCTTCAGGGAAAAAGTTTGATTTTGGTACAGAAATAATCCTTACCTCCTTGAACAGTGGCTGAGATGATCCCATCTATACAAATAGCTGGTAGGAGGTTCCCATGGAAATGCATCTGGCTGGGGTGGGGGAGTGTCCTTGAGGTGTCCCATTTAGGGAGGCAGATGATGCCAGGATCAGAGGAAGCCAGACGAAGAGATGCTCCTGCCTCAGTCTCCTGAGGTTCCTGGCCAGCTTTAGACCTGTGCTTCTTCCTTATTCTGTCTGAAGAGAGCAAAGCGGCCCACAGTTGCCAGCTTGGAAAGATCCTTTTGAAATGTATCCTTCCAAAAGTGAACCAAAACCCACAGCCCAAATTTCTCACTTCAGCTTCACAGATCCACAGGCAGCCCAAGGGACAGTGATACTGCTCAGTAGCACAGTACCTGTCTGGCAAGGGCAAGGTCCTGAGTTCAATTCCCAGTGCCATTTAAAACAAAAACAAATAAACAAACAAACAAAAAACTGCTTCAGAGTGCTGTTCAGAATGCAGCAGCGAGCCAGGTTTTGTCATGCACATCTGTTATCCCATTATGCTGAGAGGCTGAAGCAGGAGAGAACCTGCCCCCCCCCCAAAAAAAACCACAATTTACTAAGTTGGAGCACAGCATGGCTTAGTGAAATAGCAAGGTTGTCTCAGAAGAAAAAAATGGGCCCACCAGATCCTCTCCCGACCCAGAACCCAAGCCCTACGTGTGAGATGACCTGGGGCCCACAGGATCTTCAAGAGAAAAAAAGCCCTGAGATGTAGCTCAGGACAAAGGCCCAGGGTGCCATCTCCAGAACCACTAAAAGTAAAAGTACAGTAACATTCAGGAAACATGGAGGCCTGCTTGCACAGGCCCCGTGATGGCTCAGTCCCCTGAGAAATGGCTCCATCCAGAAACAAAGCAGTGCCCCAGAGCACCTTTTACCACTAAAGTCTCGTGGAAAAATGGCACTTCATCTGTCTGCATGCTAATCCAGTCCCAGCCAACAAAGCCATCCTGCGAAGGAGCTGTCTGCATCCTGCACATATTTCAAAGGAGGCCTGGCTTCAGGACCTTGATGTGGAAGCAGGACTGGATCCTCCAAGAAATCTCATCCTAGGCCCACAGCTCCTACATGTTCCTAGAAGGTCACTGAGCTGTCACTTTCCCAATATGGCCAGGACACAGTGGGGTCTCCACAAGGTGGCCAAAATAAGAGTCAACGTTGGCTTCTTTGCCACTACAGTTTTCTCCTTCCACAAGCCATGGCTGCCTGTTCTTCACAGCAAAGCCTCAGGTGTCCACTGCATGCACCACACAGCCTCGGAAGGAGGACACCAGCGCTACCTCCTAGAGCCAGGAACACGCGTTCTACCCTCAGCACAACGTACTTGCCTGGCAGCAGGCTGCCAGAGTCGTGTGTGGTCACTGCAGGTCCCTTTGCTGCCCTTGCAGTGTGAAGAGTGGCATGTGGCACTGCTCACCCCTCAGTGTGTAGAGCCCCAGCCTGTCAGCACTCGAGGCGCAGGCAGGCAGGTAGCTGCCTGGCTCAGGAGCAGAGGGTTGGAGCACTCCATCCAGGCTATGTTGATATTTGTTTTCCTTTCCTGTTTCCATGAGAGGCTGAGGTGGACCTGGCCCAAATATCTTTCCTTTTCTCCTCTTCCAAGTATGTTGGTTGATGGTTTTCTGAGAGTGCCAAATGGCTTGTAGTTATAGCTATAACACGTGTGTGTGTATGTGTGTGTGTGTGTGTGTGTGTGCGCGCGCGCGCGTGTGTCAGTGTGTACAGGTCCACCAGAGTTTTAAAAAAAGATCCACTTTAACTAATTTAGATTGTTTGAGTGAAAGTCAGCAGATGGCAGACAGCCTGACAGCCCTGTCTCAGACTTCTTGCCTCACCCAAGGTATTTCTGACTTGGTTCAAGTGCAGCTTTGGCTGGTGGCAGCCATCTGCCCAAGCAGCTTGCTTCAAGGACGAGTGCACAGCCCCATGGCCACTCCCAGCCCCACAGGCTAAGAGCTAGAACCTGGCAGGGCCTGGGTCACAGGTCCTGGGTGTCTAGGGACATGCACCTGGGAACCAGTCTGCAGGGCAAGTAGACAAGCACCAGCCAAAGCAGCCACCAGGGCCCATCACCCAGGGAAGCTTCAGTGGCCTAGATCAAGGTGTGGCTCTCCATGAGTGTGTGGCTGAGTAGGCTGTTCATTTCCAGACCTCTAAAACTTTGTCAGTTTCCCACGTCAGCATGGCCAGGGGGAGCACACAGAGCTCTACCAAGCACCGTTTCTAGGTGTGCAGGATGTTCTGCAGAAGCTGTGACAATTCCTCAAAAGTTGACACTGAGGTTGGGCCCTGTCCAGCCAGACAGGGGCCTGTAGAGCCAGGCTGTGGTCTCCAAGGAAGAGAAAACTCCCCTGGTACCCTTGGCCCCCATGAGAGGATGCTGCCCTCCCTCCCTGCCACCTGCCTGCAGACCCAGACCCCTCAAAATGAACCCATGTGTGTGCGTGTGTGCATGTGAATGGGCCATATGTGAATGTGCATGCATCTACATGGAGGCCCCACATTGTTCCACATCTCTGGCAGCACCTTGGCTGATACAGTGTTTTCTGTGCATATGCCTTGCTTACACACTCAGAAGTAACATAGCTGAAGTTAGAGATGATAGCAAAAGGAAAGTAACAACATACTTCATGTCAGCAGGCTGCCTTTGGGGACATTGGCATCTTGGCATGTTTTCTTTCTTTCTTTCTTTCTTTCTTTCTTTCCTTCCTTCCTTTCTTTCTCTTTCTTTCTTTGGCGGTATCAGGGATTTAACTCAGGACCTTGGGCTTGCCAGGCAAGCACTTATTCCACTGAGCTATACCCCAGCCCCACTGGCATGTTTTCTAGAGGCAATGCAAAGCCACCTCTGTGTGGAGCCAGTGTCCCACCATACCCTCTACCAAGCATCTGCAACCCAAGAAGTTCTCCCTGGAGAGATTCTAGTTTCACAAAGACACTTCTTGATGCCTGGTCTCATGAAATTCACCAGATTCAGAGATAGCACTGTGATTTTTTTAAAGAAATTTTTTTTTTCTTGTTTCAGAACTTTTGTTTGTTTGTTTATTTATTTATTTAATTTTAATTTTTTTAAAAATTTTTCTTGTTTCAGAACTTTTGGCCGGCTCAGCCTGCCCTAAGGGCAGGGCTGGTGCAGCATGTGGTGCCGGGGATCGAACCACAGTCCCTGCAGCCGCCTAAGCTTTCTAAGCAGGTGCCTTAGACCACTGAGCCATCCCGCCATGCCCTATTTATTTATTTTATGGCCACCTCAGCCTGCCCTGAGGGCAGGGCTGGCGCAGCATGTGGTGCCAGAGATTGAACTTCGGTCCCTGCAGCCTCCTAAGCCTTCCTAAGCAGGTGCTTTAGACCACTGAGCCATCCTGCCAGGCCCAGCGCTGTGATTTCTAACCTACCATTGGAATGACAACCACCCACCCATCTGTCCATCCGTCCATCCATCCATCCATCCACCCTCCACTCAGTACATACACCTTGCCAGAGCTGAACAAGTACAGCACGAAAGGTGAGCCAGGTCTGCCCTCACCAAAGTGTGTTCTACCAGGGCAAAAAACAGCTCAGTGAACAAATGAGCCAGGACAATCCAAAACAGGCTTCAAACAGGATGTAGCAGCTAGATGTGGCAGTGTACTGTAGTAGTGCATGTGTGTAATCCTATCAATCTGGGAGGCCAAGCAGGAGGATGGAAAGTTCAAACCCAGAATGGGCAGCTTAGCAAATGAGACAGATACTGTCTCAAAAGTAAAAGAGGGCTGAGGATGCATGTCAGTAAGAAGACCCTGGGTTTAGTCAATAGCACAGACAAAAAGAACAGGTTAAGGGTCAGGAAAAGAAGTATATTGTTATTTTCAGAGTCTTTGGGGAAGGATAGTTGGTAGAGGACTCAATGGCATGATGGGACAAAGGGTGCAGAGATCTAGGGAAAGACCCTGGGCTGGCAAGGGGTCTGGAAGAAAGCTCAGTAGACACAGACCTTGGGGGGACAGTCTACCAGGATTGGGCCTCCAGACAAGTATGGATGCTATGTCCATGCCCCATGTGCCATCTTCCATGTCCTGTGTCCAGTGGAGGACGCGGGGTGGACCTGAGTCTGGGAGTACTTAGGCCAGAGGTCTGGAGCTAGAAGGCTGGCATGGGGAGCTGATGAGCAATGGAAAATGAAGAGAAATGAGCCAGAAGAGCCATTCCCACACCAAGAGCAACTGGGGTGAGACAGTCAGGACAGAAGTGCTGACCTCAGCCCTACAGGTCACTTGACAGACAGGAAAACAGCCCCAAGAAGCACAGCAGGGAGCAGGCGTGGGTCAGCCACTGTGTCAGTTTCTGCACTTGTCTTTGGAATGTGCCACCCTTACTCAGGCACCTTGAACCTGACCCATGTTCCCAGCATGGGTGTGCCCTCATCCCTCCAGGACCCTGTCCTCACCACAGATCTGGCTGTTTACAGAGGGCAGGGCACCCCTGCAATTTGGGGGTGTGTGTGGCTCAGAGGACATGAAAGCAGCTCCTGGACCTGTGAACTCAGAGCTACAGGTTTGCTTTGGTCTTTTCAGGGCACCATAGTCCCTGCTGCCAGCAGAGGGCCTCCTAGCCCAGTTCCTGTTCACATGAGGACCTGCTCCTACCTCCTTGCCCACAGCATCCAGGGCCACTGGCCACTGCTAGCAGACCCCTGGCTCAGCTTGAAGACCTCACTGCTCAAAGGCTGGCTGGTTTTCTTGTCGCATTTAGAGCAATAGCAGCTGTAACCAGAGAGCCAGCCCAGGCTGAAAGGGGAAGGAGGAACAGAAACCAGAGGGCTTCTTTGCCACTCACACCCCCAGCCCTTGTGCTGATGCCACCTTGGGCCTTCTGTTAATAAACACAGAGACCCCAAGTCAGGAGACTAACAGCTGGGACAGAGTCGGAACCCAGCCTCTGAGTTTAATGCTCAGGGTCAGGACCCTGGCTCTGTAACAAAAATTGGACAGAATGGCACAGGTACCACAAGTGATTGCCCAAACTCCACAATTTCTGCTATTCTATATTCCTTGTTCAACTCTGCACCCCAACAAAGGTTTTGTTTTCATTTCATCGAGCTGTGTTTTAAAGAACACTTGGATTGTGCATCGTGCCCTGAGTCACTACAGCACCAGAACCAGCCATCTGCTTTACCCCTTCCTGTCAGAGCACAGACCAGACTTGCCACTCTCTTGCCAGGCAACACAATCAAAGTCTTAGGGACGCAGGTGCTGCCTGGTGGCCCTGGACTGCCCAGCCAGGTGATCATAGGAGGGCCACTGGTCTGGATGGGCAGCAGCACCTGCAAGAAGACAGTATCCTCTGGTCACCCAGCAACAGGAACTGCAAATCCAGTTTCCTGGTGCCAAGGGGAAGAAAAGTGTTGACCTAGGTGAACTTGCTGCAAACTAGTTTCAATTTCAATTTGCCAGGACCCCTGCTGAAGGATGAGAAATCCCTGCCTCCAGGTTGCAGGTCCTGGAGTAGGCTGTCTGACTCAGAGAAGCCTAGGGTGACTTGCAAGCCCTTTGAGACAGCCCAAATGCTTAGTGAGGGAGCAGAGGAAGTGTAGCACTGCCAGGGTTCCAGAATCAAACAGAATACCCAAGGGGTCCCCTGCTTGTAGATGGGGCCTTGGAGGAGTGTGTGTGGCAGCAGTCACTGGCAGTTACCAGGAATCTCAGACACCATCCTGAGGGCAGGATCAGAAGACAGGCTGCCCCCCACACAACTTGCACACTTTCCAGAAGGCTCTGTGTCCCCAGCCAGGACAGTGCCAGATGCTCACCACCTTTACCTCATCTTTCCAGTTCAATTTCCAGCTCTTGCCTCAACAGCCACTATTTTGTAAAGTGTGATTGTGTTGCTGGATTTCCAGCTCTTGCCTCAACAGCCACTATTTTGTAAAGTGTGATTGTCTGCTGGAAAGAGTGGTGAGTCTGGTCTGTGCTCTCACAGGAAGGGGGTGGAGCAGATGGCTGGTTCTGGTGCTGTAGTCACTCGGGGCACAATGCACAATCCAAGTGTTCTTTAAAATACAACCTGATAACATGAAAACAAAACCTTTGTTGGGGTGCAGAGTCGAACAGGGAATGTAGCACGGCAGAAAGTGTCCTTCAGAAACTGAGCAGAAGTCACCAGGGTCCTTTGTCGCCTGTTACCATGGCAAGTAGGCAATGTTGGAAGAGTTGGCCGCTCAGTGATGTGAAGTGGAGCCTCCAACAGCCTATTCAGATGATCTTATGGCCAGAGGCATATCCAGTTTCCTGGTGCCAAGGGAGGCTGGGAAGCCAACAGCAGAGGGAGAAGAACCAGGGGGCTCACCTGGTCTGGCTGTCACCTGTGAGCCTGAGGGAGGCAGGTCTGGTGCCTGAACAATGAAACCAGGTCTCCAGGGGACAATGCTGGAAAGTGGGCTTTCATGGCAGTGTATTTTGTTGCTGGTGGGCTCTGCTGGGAAGATAAGAAAGAGATATGCTCTCCAAATATGTGGTTTGTAAAGAGAAACAAGTGGGAAGAGGGACTCCACAAATTCAGCAATTCCTCAACCACAAACAGTGAGCAGTCAGATACATAAAAGCCAGGCATGGTGGTGCAACCCTGTAATCCCAGCACTCGGGAAGCTGAGGCAGGAGGGCCACCAGGAGTTCCAGGCCAGCCTAGGCCAAGAGACTTTGTCTTAACACAACAACAAATGAAAAAAAAAAAAAAAAAAAAAAAAGTGGGCTATAATTCAGAGCAAAAAGTGCCTCTTGACAATGTCAGGAAAAGTGACCCCAGTTTATGGACAAGGGCAGTGGACCCTCACCAGGCTGGACTCCAGTTCCTTCGGACCCTCTGTCTTCCTACCCTCAGGTGGCAGTGGAGCTCATCATGTCACCTCATCTGTTCCCGCTTAGTGTGTGGAGGCAAGCACTGGTCTCTGCACCTCTTAGACTCTGAGAGAAGACGCCTTTTGCCCAGCCCAATACTGACAGGGAAAGACACGTGGCTGTGTGGATGTGTATGTCATGGTCCCTTCTCTTCTCAAGCCAGAAACACTAGATGTGACAGACAAATCCCCAGAAATACAGCAGGCAGGACACTGAGTAGGAAGATACTTGGGGTCACAGTCATGGAAAGGTGGCAGTAGAGGACCACAGCATGGGTCCCCTGGAGTGATAGGAGCAGCCCTGTCTAGAGTTCAGCCTGCCTCATCCTACCTGGGGCTCTCAGCATCAACTTCTCTTTTGGGAGAGCTTTCTGGGGGCCTCTGGGAGCTGCATCACATTAGATCAGGAGTCACACACTGAAGAGTGACAATTGAGCATTGGGTTCTGGAATTAGGTCCCATTCTCTGCGAGCCTGTTGATCCTGAGATGTGACTTTCCCTAGTGCTCTCTCCTGAGCTTAGAGTTCTGAAGGATGCTGCTGCAGTCATTTGCCTTACCCTGGGTCAGTTGGATGCTGGGGAAATCTGGTTGCTTAGACTCTGGCCCCATGGTTACTCCTTAGGGCCTAGGAAGCCCCACATGCACTGCATGGACTCTGGCTGGCAGTCACTCCTCAACTCACTGGTCAGTACAAGGCCTTCACAGTCCTGATCAGATCTCTAGAGTGGGCACTCACTAGTTTGAGGTCTTATCAGGACTCCCCCATAGGTCTTAACAGTCAAACTCAGCCCCCAGAGTACCAGAAATTCCAATTTAGAATTACTAAATTGCCTTGGTTAAAAAAAAAAAAAGGTGGGGGGGCTGAGGCAAGTACCTGCTGGCAAGCACAAGGGCCCAAGTTCAATCACTGGTACTGGTACTGCATGCCATGCCAGCCCCAGAACCCAGGTGCACCATGCAGGCCCTCAAATGGACGCAGTGGTGGTGTACATCTGTAATTCCAGCACTGGGAAGGTTGAGACAGGAGGATCACTGAGTCTAAGCTGTGTAACAAGTCCCTATATCCTTTTTTTTAAGTGTTAAATCATACTGGTGAATCAGCAAATCAGCTTCCCTTGTGTTTCTGAACTTTCGTCTCTAGTTCTGCTTCCTGCTGTTCCAGCTGTCTCTCCCTCAACTCTGAGCCACTAGGCTCTCTCCCTTTAAGGCTGAGCCTTGTCCCCTGGCTGCCTTATGCCAGAGTTGCACCAGGGGCCCTGGGTAGCACAGGAGCTGAGGATGGAGGGGGGCTATGTATATTCCTGAGAGTTTGTAAACTCAGTGTCTACCTGTAACTCTGGGATTTTCTGGAACCATAATTTAAAGCTTTTTGCTTCCAATAAATCCTTTTCTTTAAGTTGTCAGTTTAAAAATAAATCTGTCAGGTTTTCATTCCTTTCAGTCACCTGTATTTCATATTAGCAGATGATGCAATGCATTCAGCTTTTCCATAAAACAGAAAAGTTTGAGCTAGCTTCCTGTTGTTGCGACAAATGCCTGAAACCTATTACAAAGAGACAAGGTTTGTTTTGGCTGAAACTCTTCTGTCACTGGACCACATGGCCTTTAGGGTACACGCCAGGTCCAAACAACCATGTCTTCCTGGATCCTCCACAGCCACGAAGAGGAACACTTATGGTGCAAAAAAATCCATTCGTTGCAACACCTTAGAGCTGTGCAAATCTTTACCATGAGGCAGGCCTTCTCCTCACAACCACAGTGCACAGTTATTATGGTGACCCTGCCCAAACTACTGAGGAGGAGACAGAGGCTCACAGACACAGCGAACTGCCAAGGTGCTCCATCAGGCTGCCCAGGGCTTCTGGTCAGCTCAGCACTTATTTCCTAGGACCAGTGTAGTCTGCATTTCTGCATCAAACTAGCGCTCTTGATCTCTGGAGTTTGTAAAGTATCAGAGAAACCACACTCATCAAGGGCTATTTCTCAACACCCTCATTCTGGATTCTAAAATTTCTTCCAAAAGAAACATCTCTGGATTTTTCAAGGATAAAGCAGTTTGGCATTTATGATGAAGTTGACCAGTTACCTGGCTGCTGCTACAGTTTAGATTTCAAATGTCCCCCAGAAGTGTCACAGTGGAAGGAGGAACCTGGTGCAAAGGGACAGGGTACAGGAGTGTCTTGTCCTGCATGCCTTCCTTCTCTCTCTGCTTGCTGGCCACCACGCAATGAACAGCTGTCCCCTGCCATGCTGGTGCTGCCTTGGAGCCCGCCACCTGTGGACTAAACCCACTGAAGCCAAGAGCTTAAATAAACCTCTCCTTTTTTAAGTTGCAGTACTGGGTATTTTGCCCCAGGGACAAGGAAAACAGCAAATGCAGAAAATAAGTGCCTAATACAGCTATTCTGCATTCAAAGGCCTTTGGGGTAAGCAGTGTCTTAAGTTGGGGATGTGATTCTACCTTCCACCCCAAAGTAAAAGGGAAAGAAAAAGTGTTCCCCAGCTGGGCATGGTGGCTAATGCCTGTAATCCCAGCACTTGGGAGGCTGAGGCAGGAGGATCATGTGAGTTTAAGACCAGCCTGGGCTACAAAAGTGAACTCAAGGCCAGCCTGAACTGCATAGTGAGACCCTGTTTCAAAAAGACAAAAAAAAAAAAGAAAGAAAGAAAGAAAAAGTGTTTGCTCCTTTTCCCTGGAAGCTTACATGTGGGTTTTCTGAGCAGTGCAAAGATGAGGCCACCTGTGACTGCCTCCTCACAGGGTGACACTGGGCAGAGGAGGTGCCCAAGTGGGCCATGCAGTAGTAGTGAGTGCCCATGGGCACTAGCACTGGACTGACACCAGCCAAGGGTTGCTGGGTGGTAAGTTCTGCCCAGCTTCTCAATGTGGTGAACATTTAAGATCCAGACTATCACAGTAGCCAAAGCAACTGGAAGCTGCCTGGCATGCTGTGCTCTTTATAAAGGTCACAGTAATTTGATGCCTAGGGCAGTATTCAGCCATGAGTCCAAATTCCCTGGAATTTGGAGTTGTTCCTTATACTGGCTTCCTCATCCAGACTCTCCAGCATCTTCTCAGCTAGGGTGTCCAGTTTGGGGACCTCCAAGCAGGTGTCAGTATTGAGACAAGCTTTCTGCCCCTGCAGGAAAGGTCTGATGGTTTGAAACAGAGGCACCAGGCAGGTGCCTCATCTGTATGCCTGGGCCCGGCTGCACACTAGACAGGTGCCCTGAGGGGCCCTGGACATGAGATATGACTGGGGTGGGCTCCTAAGGGCCCCATTCTTCATAGGCATGGGCCACTGTGCTAGTAGGCTCAACACTGGGCTCCACTGTTACTTCCTCTGTTCACACTGACCTTGACACCATGTGTATTTCTTTTCCTCGCCAGCAGCCAGTCAAGATAGGTGTCCCAGAGGGGTTCTGTATCCAATAGAGGAACCCATGAGGATCTGGTGAGCTAGGGCGCAGCCTGTGCCCTAAACCATGTCCCCCAAGACTCCTCTTCTGTGTCACCACTTGATTCACTCTAATAACTCCCTCATACCACATGACTGTCACAGTCTGTCCAGGCCCAAAGCTTGCATCTCTCCCACAGAACAGTACTACCAGAAAGATAGGAGGAGCTAAGTAGCAATTTAAAGTGAGTTGCTCCTGGAGTCTCTCCAAAGCACTCCTGGGACCCCAGACCTCCTGCCAGCACAGTTCACATGTGTCATCACCTACAGGCTGTGACTTCTCTCCCCAGCAAGGATGCCTGGTTGCGGTGCAGCAGACTCATTATAAGTCACTGTCTCCAAAATGATTGGCCTGGTCCCCAGACAGGATGTTTCAAGGAATTTATGAGTACACATAGAAGCAAAATCTCCAGCGGGCTACTATTCTCACACAACCCCCCAAATGTTAGCCCTGCTGGGGACTCCCAAGGTGATACCAGTGCCCACATTCTCTATTGCTCTCTTCCAGCAGCGCTCAAAGGTCACCCTTTGGCTCAGTGGGGTGGCCTATGGTGGAAATGCTTATTCCGAACGTGAGTCATTCACAGCAGGCCTCTAGACAGCTGCCACCTTTGCCCAGAGCATCTCCAGGCAGAGGTGGACAACGGTCAGATCACCACTCGCAGAGTGACCATTGCATGACTTGACAGACTCACCTCCACCTGCTCGCAGACTGGGTCCCCGCACAGAGCTGAGCTGTCTGGGTCAAGGAACATGCTTATTTCTGTGCAGCCATGTCACGATCTGTGTGAAGTGAATGAGGCCTCTCATGCTCCGCCCACTGCTGAGACTGGCAGCCGGCAGACTTCAAGAATAAATGTGAACATCTGCTCCAAGCAAGGCACTGTCTCCATCTGGAAGAGTAATGATGCATCCAGAACAGCAATCTATCTCCCCTTGTATTAATATTCTAATGAAATGCAATTAAAAGCTAAAAATAAGAAAATGTCTACCATGAAAATGTAAAAACTTTTTCCAAAGACAGCTGTCCCCATACTGCGCAGGGTAGCCGTGGCTGGGAACAAAACTCATTGGTTAAAGCAGCAAAAGCACAAGTTGAGGCAGCAAAGATGCTGGAGCAGAGCTCAGGTCCCACTCCAAGGTGCCCCCACCAGAGTGGATGAGCAAGATTTGGGCCTCTGTGGCCTCCTGAGAGACAGGGCAAGAGGCGTGGTCAGTGCCACTCCATAACCGGGAGTCCATGGACACCACCACCTGTCCTTGGGTGCTGCCCATGCTGCCCCAGTTGCACCCTGCTGTCCCTCTAAGTGGCAACCCTGGCCACTTAGTGCTAGGTGTGCAGGTGCAGTAGGGCGAGAGGCTACTCGCACTCACAGCCCACTCCCTTGGATTTCAATGCCCACCAACTAGGGTCTGTGGTTCCCTCCTTTCTCCGGGACCCTAGGACACTGTAAGCTGGACTTGTGTGTCTCCAAATGTGTTTCCATGCAAGGCCACTGACAGCCATGACAGAAAATTAGGGTTACTTTGCCTGGGTCCTGGGGCTCCTGTTCAATGCCCAGTGCACCTCATGCTTACAAAGATCCTGGCCCCAAAACAGGTGAGGAAATGATGGTCCACGCCCATCTCATCTGATATAAGGACAGTGCTAAGAGGTCTGTAGCCCAAGGCTCAAGCACCACTGTCACACATGCCTCCTGCTGGACGTGGAAACATGAGCTCCCACGCACACTTGCCCTTGCAGCCAGACTTGGAACATGGTGGGCACTGCTACCCTACAGACTCCCTGATATCTGTCCCTCCTCCTGGTCACAACCCAGGGCAGGAAGATCTTTAAGTGTCTGGCTATGGGGGTTCCATCTTCTGCCTCTCAGATACTCCTGAAAGAATAATCACTGGCCCCTCTGCACCCTTGGATGCTCTGGAGATGATGGAGACCACAAAGGTGCACCCTCAGGTGTCCACAGGGTCTTTGGGCTCTGCAGGGTCCAGGTGCTGCACATGAAGGTGACAGACTCAGGGTGCAGACATGGCAGAGTCACCACTGCAGCTCAGCTGTGCTGGAGTGAAAGCCACTTAGCTTTGTTTCCTACCTGAGCAGGGGCCCACATGAAGGGTCTGAAATGCTGCCTGTTCTATTTTGATTGAGCTTCTGTCTTCTGCATTTCCATTTGAGAACAGGCTGGCAGTCACTGCTTCCCTACTTATGGGACAGGAGGGTAAGGGGTGTGCATGGTTGGGAACCTGGGGGGATCTACACCACTCCGCCCTGAGACACCCTTCACAGCTATCACCACCTCTCACCCTGGCCAACCTCAGAGAAGAAGGGCTCCCCCAGCCCCACTGCAAGGAGGCTTTGCTCTCTGATCCCAGCCAACAAGACTCTGAATCAGAACAGTGAGGATGAACATGCAACTTCCAGAGCTCATGAGGGCTCCCCAGGATGCAGATTCCCAGGCCTGCCACCCTCAGAGTCAGCTTCTCTCCTGCCAGTCAGGGGCCTGGGCATCTGCATTTTTAAAGCTCCATAAGAGATACTAGGGCACCAGAGTTAGGGACCCATGGCCTGCTGGAGCTGCTCACCTGCTGAGGACACAGAGCTCTAAAACATGTCCTTGACTTTGGACTTATCTCCCAAGACCTGGAGCAAGTTCCTAAAAAGAGATCTTGATTTCACGCTCCAGACTGTAAAGCCATGAAAAAGAAATGTGTGTCGCTGAGCTGCCCAGTGCTGCTGGCTGTTATGGCAACTGAGCTGACTAAGATCCACCCTGGTCTTTTGGGAAGATCCAGCCTCAGATCGAAGGCCCCAGGACTCCAAAGTCCTTGCTGGGTGTGCTGTGCTGCTCTTGTGAGGGGAGTGAGTGTCACCCAGATCCCAGAGCTCAGATGCCCACAAGCACTGTCCTTTGCTTTCCAGGACCCTGAGTCCCTCATTCATACATTCATTTTGTTTTATTTGTTCAGATAGACAATCAAGGGGCCAAGGAAATAGCTCAGTAAAACAAGCACTTGCCTGGCAAGCATAAGGTCCTGAGTTCAATTCCCAGTACTGGAAAAAAAAAAAAAAAAAAAAAGAAGCTAAGACAATTGAGAGGGCACTGATTAGGTGCTGGGGTAGAGCAGTGACCATGTCAGACCCAGCCCCTGTCCTCCCAGGACCTGGAGTCTAATGGTTGATGTGATTACAGAAAGGCAGGAGAGATAGAAAACCCAGTATCCAGAGGGAATAGTCTTTGGCTTGAGAGCTTATTTGGAGATTCTAGCAGGGGAGCACAGCTACTCGTATACCCTTGGCCCAGGAATGATCCTCCTCTGTCAGGGGTGTCATCCCCTTGAGAGATGCACATGCATTGTTGAGGGAGGAAGGGGACACCCACCTAGCTAGCCAGATCAGCTGAATCAACCCTGGCGATCAATAGGATGACAGATGGCACAGCCAGACTACCCTCACACCCAGGGGATGGTCTTTGGAAGGAAGTCTCTCTATCCTCTTTATCTAAATCTAGCTGGGAGGTGGAGTTCCGTGTAAGTGCCCAGGAGTATCCGCTGGCCGCATCTTCAACTCCATGGGCTCCTGAGATGTTTTCCTTCCTATCTAAACATTTCTGTCAGGAAGCTGGGCTGCGGTGAGGGTGGCGTAGCGGCTGCCGCTACCAAGAACCCATGGAACCAAGAGCATCTCCAAAGAGGAAGCACAGGAAAGAGGGCCCCAGTCCAAACTCCACCCTGTGCCCTGGGCTGCAGGAGCCTGCAGTGGGGGCCCAGGGAACCCCAAGTGTCTTTGATGCCTGGACATAATTATTTCTTAGCTTACCCCTCTTTCCCTGGCTTCTCTTTACTTCTTTCGGGGGATTTTTGTGGTTATTCAGGGTTTTTATTGTTGTTATGTATTTAGTACAGGGTCTACAGGGTTTCACTACATAGGTTGATCGGACTTGTAGTGATCTTCTTGTTTTCAGCCTCCCAAGTTCTGGGATTATAAGTGCCCACCACCAGGTCCAATCTTGATCGCTATCTCAGTGTTCCCTGGGGGCAGGACTGGCTCAGCAAGCCAGGGATCAAACCCCAGCCACTGCACTCTGCCTAAGAAGGGGTTTTAGTCCACTGAGCTAACAGGCCAGCCCTTCCATTTTGTTTTTGATATTTTGTCTGACTATGTAGTTCAGGCTGTCCTTGAATGCAAAGCAATCCTCCTGTCTCAGCCTCTCATGTGCTAGGATTATAGGCCTGCGCCACCATGCCTGTTCCAATACTACTTGGCTGCAGTATTATCTAACAAATACAGGAGAGGAACAGACATTCAGACACCTTTGAGCTCCACCAGACAGTGGGTCTCAGCTCAGCTCCAACGACAGCTTGTACAGGGCAGTGCCCCAACCTCTGCCTCTTCCCAAAGAGGAGGCAGGTGCTTGGGAAGAGAAGAGCCAGGTACTGAGCAGGCATGAAATTGATGTAGGGCTCCAGCAGGTCCACAGCAGGCATTCACACCCTGGAAGTCTTCGAGCTCCTGACCTTCATGGCTTCTCCCTCCCCTATTCCTTTCTCCTCCCTGTAACAGTGCTGTCTGCTCTCCTTTCTGCCTTTTTTAGGGTTTTGTATGCCTATTTCTCTTCAATTTAGAAGTTAATTTTGCTTGTTTGCTTACTTTTAGCAGCAGAAAAAGACAGGAGAGAAATTAGAATTTATTCACATGTCACTCAGGGGAGAAAGGAAGAGGGTAAATGCTGTGAGTTTTGAGAGACAGCAAAAAGACACTTAACCACTTATGCAGACATTGAGCCTGGGGCTCTGCTCTCTCTGCTCTTTGCATGTTGGGCACTTGCATGCCAATAGTGCTTGAGCAACCAGAGAAAAGCAAGTCCCTCCAAAGCTGCAAAGGGAGTTTGCAAAAGGCAAGGGTACTGAAGACTTCCAGGAGGAAATGGACAGCCAGGTAGCATAGTATGTGTCTGTAATCTCAGCACTCTGGAGGCTGAGACAGGAAGATGGATGGAAGTTCAAGGTCAGTGAGACCTTGTCTCAAAAAGAAACAAAATACTAAGAGAGGATGGAAAAATCACTCAGACATGGCTTATATCATTAGAATGTAAAAACAAGCTAGAACTTTTTTTATTTTATTTTATTTAAGAATTATTTTATTTTATTTTATTTTTTTCTTGTTTCAGAACTTTTATTTGTTTATTTATTTATTTTTATGGCTGCCTCAGCCTGCCCTGAGGGCAGAGCTGGCGCAGCATGTGGTGCCGGGGATCGAACTGCAGTCCCTGCAGCTGCCCAAGCTTTCCTAAGTAGGCACTTTAGACCACTAAGCCATCCTGCCGGGCCTGCAAACTAGAACATTTTTTTGTCTTTTTGAGACAGGGTCTCGCTGTGCAGTTCAGGCCAGCCTTGAGCTCACTTTTGTAGCCCAGGCTGGTCTCGAACTCGCACCGATCCTTCTGCCTCAGCCTCCCAAGTGCTGGGATTACAGGCATGCACCACCACGCCTGGCTCAAACTAGAACTTTTAAAATAAGGATTTGTGTGGCGGGGAGACAGCTCAGTGTTTTAAGCACCTACCTAGTAATGTCCTGAGTTTGACCCCTAATACCAATAAAATAAAATAAGAGATTTCTGCATAAAACTATACTCTGACAGACAAGAAAAGGGCTCAATATATTCAAATATGCATCAGAAACAGTCCACACAGCACCTGCCCAGTGCACATGGTCAGCACTTGTGAAGCCACAGACTCTGGGAAGGTTGAGAACGTGGGAACGTGCTGTTGCCCTCCTGATGCCTTTTTTTTTTTTTTTTTTTTTTTTTTTTTTTTTTTTTTTTTTTTTTTTTTTTTTTTTTTTTTTTTTTTTTTTTTTTTTTTTTTTTTTTTTTTTTTTTTTTTTTTCTTTTTAGTATTTTTATTGTATTTTATTTCATTTTTTTCTTGTTTCAGAACCTTTGTTTGTTTATGCACTCATTTTTATGGCCGGCTCACCCTGCCCCGAGGGTAGGGCTGGTGCAGCATGTGGTGCCGGGGATCGAACCTCGGTCCCTGCAGCCGTCCAAGCTTTCCCAACTAGGCACTTTAGACCACTGAGCCATCCCGCCGGGGCCCCCTCCTGATCCCTTTTAGGGTCACCTGAGAGGCCCACTAAGTCCCAGAGCCATGTGGAATCACAAGTTCCAAAGGAATCAAACCCATGGTCTTCACATTTTCAAGTTAAACAGCATGTGGATATTAGAAATTTTTTTTTTCTTTTTTGAGACAGGGTCTCACTGTGCAGTTCAGGCTGGCTTTGAGCTCACTTTTGTAGCCCAGACTGGTCTCGAACTAACATCGGTCCTCCTGCCTCAGCCTCCCAAGTGCTGGGATTACAGGTGTGCGCCACCACGCCCGGCTGGAAATTTTTATTTTATTTTTTATTTTTTAATTTATTTATTTTTTTCTTGTTTCAGAATCTTTGTTTATTCAATCATTTTTATGGCCGGCTCAGCCCGCCCCAAGGGCAGGGCTGGCGCAGCATGTGGTGCCGGGGATCGAACCGCGGTCCCTGAAGCCGCTTTTCCAAGCAGGTGCTTTAGACCACTGAGCCATCCCGCCAGGCCCCTGGAAATTTTTAAATAGTCATTATTTGGATCATTGCAACAAAAGGCCTACCTGGCTTTATCAGTTATTAAAACTGAGTAATTGATTGAGTTGGGATGTTACACAGACATTTTGCTAAATTTGTTTTCAGTATTGACACATTTAAAAGAACTTGAGGGGCCTGACAGGATGGCTCAGTGGTGTAAAGCGCCTGCTTAGGAGAGCTTGGGCGGCTGCAGGGACTGCAGTTCCATCCGGGCACCATAGCTGCGCCAGCCCTGCCCTCAAGGCAGGCTGAGCCGGCCATAAAAATAAATAAACAAACAAAAGTTCTGAAACAAGAAAAAAATAAAATAAAATAATTCTTTTAAAAGAACTTGAGAATCTTTTGTTTAGAAGGTTAATTTCTTAGATAATTGGGTAAGTAGGAAACTTTGGCTTATTAATCAAATCATGGAAATATTCTTAAAGAAAACCAACCATGTTAAATTCATATAAGCAGTTTAAAATATCCAAAGGCATTTAACATTTACTCACGCTAATCAAGGTCTTCTTAAATAGAAGTGTTACAATTTAGCAATCTTATAAGCTGAACTGAAATATAAAAGATTAGTTATTTAAATGTGTGGCTTTGATAAGACAAAGGTGATTTTTTTAAAACTAAAGTTTCTGAATTACATCTTCTTTGCAAAAGTCAACCAAGAGTATGCCAAATCCATCACATTTAACTCAAGAGGTGTATTAGTTACTTTCCTATTGCTGGGATGAAATACCTGACACCCACAACTTAAAAGACTCACATTTTTGGTCCACTGTCAGCTGGCTCCACAGTAGACAGTTCAGTGGAAGGATCTGGTGGGGGAGAACTACTCCCTGCATGGTGGATAGGAAGCAGAGAGCAGAGAGGTGAGGAGAGGGACATGGACCCTTCCAGACCTCGGCCCAGTGACTGCCTCTTCTGGTTATGGCCCGCATCTTGACAGGAAGTCAGCTATATTACACTATGGTCCAATCCTCTTCCAAAAGCCCCGTCTCTGGGTGCACAAGGCCTGTGAGGTCAGTGCTCCATCTAAACCACACCAAGAGGAGAAGGCAAGGAGCAGCAGCTATGATGTGGTGACCCAGAGTCTTTCTTTAGAAAGTCTTTTTTTTTTTTTTTTTGTCTTTTTGAGACAGGGTCTCGCTATGCAGTTCAGGCTGGTCCTGAGCTCACTTTTGTAGCCCAGGCTGGTCTCGAACTCGCACCAATCCTCCTGCCTCAGCCTCCCGAGTGCTGGGATTACAGGCGTGAGCCACCACGCCCGGCTTCTTTAGAAAGTCTTGTACCCAGCTTGCAGTCTCTCCAGTCCCACCCTCTTTTGCCCTTCCTAGGTGTGAGACCTGGGTGGGGCTGTCAGCTCTGTGTCCTGCATGTAACACCCTGTAGTGCCTCAACTCCTTGGCTGTGACACCCACCTCTACCCCCTCCGGGATCCTTGGCCCCCATTGCTCCAGCCTTAGAACAGTCCAGCTCTGAGATGGAAAGGCTCAGTATAAGCAGCCTGCCACCAGGTGGCCAGCTTGAAACCTCTCTAGGAATGATAGGGGATGTGACTGATCTGGCATCTATCCCAAGCCAGGCATTTGGTGGCAAAAGTGGCCAAGCCATTTTTGGAAAGCCCAAGCTTACCTGCCAGCCCTCCATGGAAATGTGATGGACCAGTTTGCTGAACTCCTCACTCTATGACTAGAAAAGAAGGCATTTTTAGCCAGAAATGGGGGTTTAATCTCAGCTACACTGGAGGCTGAGGCAGGAGGATTGAAAGTTCCAGTCTAGTCTAGTCTAGACAATTTAGCAAGACTGACTCAAAATACAGAGAAATAAAAAAGTCATTTTCCAGGTAAGAGGTACGCATCAGGCAGGGACCAAGCTGATTCCTTCTAGAAAAATATCTGGACCTACAGCCTGACTCTAGCACCTTGCATGCATGTGTGGAAACCTGCCACAAGGCCCTGGGACCCATCTGGCTCTCACCTGCATCTGGGTACAAATCCCTACCCCACCCTAGCCCACCCCAGCATTGCCCAAGTCCTTGCTGTTGCCCTCACCATTTTCTGTTTCTCAGGGATGTACAGCTGGCTCCTGTTATGAGTTGAGCTTCTGTGTCCCTTCCTAGGTCACTGTTGCAGCCCTGACTCCAGTGGGATGGCATCTAGAGGTGGGGCCCTTAGGGCATAACACATCCAAGTGGGCTCAAGAGATGGCCCCCAGGAAGAATCTCTGCCCCCTTTTCCCCTATCCCTGTCCCCACCAGCACTCACCTAGGAAAGCCTACATGAGGACACAGAGAGAGGTGGCCATCTACACCATGGGAAGAGAGGCCTCCCTGGGACCCAAATTGGTCAGCATTGTGCTGTTGGACTTTCTGGGTCTTACGCTGAGAAATAAAATGCATGTTGCCAAAACCTCTGTGTAGATGTTTCCTTAGGGTTCAAGTGACTGTAACACTGTTCTCATCCTTCCAACCCATCCAGCAACCTTCTGGCTGCAAGTTCACTGTTCCCACCCATGTCTTGATCTGTGAACCTGGTAGACTGAAAGATAGACCCAAGTCAAGATGCTTTAATCCTCAGAAGGCTGTGTCTTCATTAGTGGCCTTTGGGGTTGGTGTAAGTTCAAGATATACTCTCACTAATTCCTCATGGGTGGAGCCAAGGCTCTGTCCTAGGGCACATAGCCATCCTTTAGCCAGTGAAGTACTAGTATTTGTGGTACTCACTGCAGGCTCCTTTGGTTGAGACCCCAAGGAACTCTTAGGTCTGGGGAGGAATTGTGAACCCAACTATGGTAGCTCAAGATGTATTTCTGCCAGCCAAATCAGAATTTGAGTTTTCCATAGATGGTGTGTGTGTGTGTGTGTGTGTGTGTGTGTGTGTGTGTGTACACATGTCCCCTTGCACACATATCTCTGGGTAGGCCACCCATAATTTCACTGGTAGTGACCCAGGATCAATAAGCCATTGCCACGGTTCCCTACCAACCCAGATACCAGTGACCTTCCCTGGGGTGGCGTGAAGACAGTGTTTGTGTTTCTCTGATGGTAAAGCTCTTGGCCTCTGCCACTTGAGATTCATGATAGAAATGCAGAGTCACAGAGCCAGGCATGGCAGCATAGCCCTGTAATTCTAGAGCTCCTGGAGCCTGAGACAGGAGGATTACAGGTTTGAGCCCAGTCTGGGCAACTTGGTAAGAATCTCAAAACTTTTTTTAAATGTCTACAGGGCTTGAGTGAATGTAGCTCAATGAAAAGGCCCTGGGGTTCAATCCCCAGGAAAGAAAGGAAGACAGACAGATAGACAGATGAAAGAAAGAAAGAAAGAAAGAAAGAAAGAAAGAAAGAAAGAAAGAAAGAAAGAAAGAAAGAAAGAAAGAGACACAGAGTCACAGTCCTGGCCAGTGATGGGTGCAGCTGCTCAAGTGCCTGCTAGGGGCAGCCCCCACCCAGTCTATGCCAGGTAGTTCCCTGCCATGGATGCTCATTAGAGTCACCCAGAAAATTTGAAAACCCTATTGCCAGAGCTAAGCCCTAGATGTCAAACTGGGACCTCTGGAGAGGCCTCGTGAGGTCACAGTGGAGCCAGCACTACAGCCCACACATCCTGAGTGCCCATTGCTGTCCTGTGGCCATGGACTTCACCGTGACAGAGCCAGATGCCTCTCCAGAGGACGCCTCTGGAGTCCCTCTCCCTCTCCCTCCAGACGCCTCTGTATCCTCTAATACGCAAGGTCTTGGCTGGTTTTTCTAGCAGCTTGGCTGGCTTCAGCTCTACAGGGAAGGGGCTGTAGGACAGGGCTCTAGGCCAGCTCCTCAGAGTGCCAGATCCCTTGGTAGCACTAGGACTTGCTAGGAGCAGAGTCCCTTTCCCCAGGCCACTGTTTATAGACTGAATCTGGGGTTAATTCAGGGCCTTTGCACTGAGCTACATCCCCAGCAGGCTAGGCTAAGTTGCTCAGGCTGAGCTCAAACTTATGTTCTTCTGGCCTCAGCCTCCCAGAACTGTGATTACTGTCCTTGCCACCATGGCCTGGCCCAGCCCGGCCCATATGGAGCGTGAATCTTAATGGGCTCTGAGGCATGAAGGGCAAGGGGATAGGGGAGGAGCTAGGAGATGGCATTATCATGACAGCAAGCACCCTGACCCTCTCTGACCACTCTTCTGTGTCCCACATGGGGAGCAGGCTGCTCTGGAAGCCAGGGAGGTTCAGGGACTGGCTGCTGGGCACCACAGATCCCTTTATAGCTGTGACAACATTAGAGGCCCCAGATGTTGCCAAACATCCCCTCTGGTGGCATCACTGGGCTAGGAAGCCACTGAAGCATGGTGCCCTGGCTACAGCTGCACCCCTCTCATCTGCTCAGCCCTGCTCTCAGTGATTTCCCTGTGACTGCCTGCTCTCCAACCCCCATTCTTCCATTGCCACTCCCCCTCACAGTCCAGTGATTTTAATTCTTTCTTTCCTGGGTATGTAAAAGCCTCAATCGGCCAGGCCATTACCATGGCAACACCAGCGTCTTCCCGGTCCTCATCCTCCCCTTGCCTCCTCCCATGCTGACACTGGGGACATGAATCACTGAGATGTCACTTAATCTACATGTACCACATTCTACGACCCCTCCCCCGGCGCCCAGGCTCCTCTAATGGATGACTGACCTGATTCCCAGTCCCTGGTCCCTCTAGGTGTCTTCCTTCTGTGACAGCTGCCTCTTCTGCCAGGGTCCCAAGAGGAAATCAATTGGCTGTGATTCTCCACTTGCCCTCTAGGAAGCTCCCTCTTTGGGCTCCCGTCAGCTACTCTAACCACTCCAGCAGGGCAAGAACAACACCTGTCACAAAAATGAGAACTCAGCGTGGGGTCCACCTGCCCACAAGACATCTGGGGAAGTGACAGCACTGCCATTTACCTGCACCAGGACAAACATTTTTATTCATGCTAGCATGCCTCCACCCACCCACCCTCCATGAGGCCCAGAGTCTACACGACCACCCACCTTTGCATCCATCCTTAGTACAAAGGAGCCACCTTTAATCCATCATGGGGAGATGCCTTCACCCCTTCCCTTCACCTGATCACCTCCAAGCCTATGGCTCAACAGCAATCTCTCGGCCAGCTACCAGTCCCTGACCCTGGGAAAGGCCAAATGTGCTGCTATTGAGATGAGCCACAGCCGTTTTTCTTTTCTCTTTTCTTTCATTCTTCTTTTGAGACAGGGTCTCACTATGTTGTTTAGGCTGACCTTGAACTCACTGTGTTTGCTAGGCTGATCTGAAACTCAAACTCAAAGTGATCCTCCTACCTAGCAGAGTACTGGGATCACAGGCATGTGCCATTATTCTAGGCTCTGTAGCAGTGTTATTTGATTTGTCTTTCAAGAGTATCAGGGCTGGCTAGATAATTCAGTGGTCTAAAATGCCTGCTTAAGCAGAGAGTGCAGCTGATGGTTTTGATCCTTGGCATGCCAGCCCTGCCCCCAGGGCACACTGAGACAACGATTGAGACTGGGTGTGGTAGTGTGCACCTGTCATCCTAGCATTTGGGAGGCCGGAAACAGGAGAATCACTGAGTCTGACCTACATGGTGAGACCCTGTAGACCCTGTACTAAATACATTTTAAAAAAAGAAGAGTAGATTATGTAGAACCTGGGAGTCTACCCCCTGATTTTCGCTTTGTTGATTTATCAACAGCCTTTTCCTTCCTCTGCTAGGCAGTAAGTAGATTTAACAATGATTCAATAAAGCTCTGTCTGCAGAACTTGAAGTCAGCCTGTGGAGAGGTTTAAAAACAGTCGACTCCTAGACGCCACTCCCGTCCCATGAATCCTCAGCTGAGTCAAAGCAAACACTCATTTCCATGTTCTGTGACACTAATGCCATAATCAGCTTCCCTGCTGTCACAGATCCACTACTCCCACAAAGCCTGCACCTTGCTTTTCCAAAGAACCCTTGAAGGACTTTCAAAGTGATTTTCTTTTCTGGCTTCAATCCTATTTCTAGCACCATGGTCTTTCCTCTTGTTTGTATTTTATTAGTAGTCCACATGTACAGTACATGATGATCACAGTCCTCGTGGGCACTGGTGTGCAGACGTAACACAGCTCCACTCCCCATCTTCTCTTTTCAAAGCTGGGGTGCAGACCGAGCTAGCATAAGCAGGATGGATTCCAGCACTGGCTGGCAGTGGGGGTTGACGTCAACCTTCATCATGCTCACGATTCCACTAGCCCATGTCCCCGATTACAACATCACTTTATTTTTATTTATTTATTTATTTTTGCGGGACTGGGGTTCAAACTCATGACCAGGCAGGCATTTGTGCCACGGAGCTATCTCCCCAGCCCCTTTATTTTTTGTTTTATTTTCTTATTTCAGAACACTTGTTTGTTTGTTTGTTTATTTATTTATTTTTTTGTAAGGCCGGCTCAGCCTGCCCTGAGGGCAGAGCTGGCGCAGAATGTGGTGCTGGGGATCGAGCCGCGGTCCCTGCAGCTGCCTAAGCTTTCCTAAGCAGGCGCTTTAGACCACTGAGCCATCCTGCCGGGCTCCTACAACATCACTTTAAAAAGTCATATCTCATGCTGTAATCAAAGCAGAAGAGAGGATTTCAAATGTTCTTACACAAAAAAATGAGCTCTTTCTGGAAAACACCAAATGGCGGATGATGCCGGTGCAGCGGAAGGGGCCGGAGGCCCCGGGGGCCCAGGCATGGGAGGCCGTGGGGGCTTCCGCGGAGGCTTCGGCAGTGGCCTTCGAGGTCGCGGGCGCGGCAGAGGCCAGGGGTGGGGGCCGAGGCCGCCGGGCTTGTGGTGGTAAGGCCGAAAACAAAGAGCTGGGGCGGCTGGTCAAAGACGTGAAGTTCAAGTCCCTGGAGGAAATTTATCTTTTTTTCCTTACCCATCAAGGAGTCTGAGATTTTTTTTTTTTTTTTTTTTTTTTTTTGTTGTTGTTGTTGTTGTTGTTGTTTTGAGACAGGGTCTCGCTATGCAGTCGAGGCTGGCCTTGAGCTCACTTTTGTAGCCCAGGCTGGTCTGGAACTCGCACCAATCCTCCTGCCTCAGCCTCCCAGAGTGCTGGGATTACAGGCGTGAGCCACCACTCCCGGCAAGGAGTCTGAGATTATTGACTTCTTCCTGGGCACGTCCCTCAAGGATGAGGTTTCGAAGATCATGCCTGTGCAGAATCAAACTCGTGCTGGCCAGTGGACCAGGTTCAAGACATTTGTCACCATTGGAGACTACAACAGTCATTTTAGCCAGGGTGTAAAATGTTCCAAGGAAGTAGCCACTGCCATTCGTGGGGCCATCATCCTAGCCAAGCTCTCCATTGTTCCCGTGAGGAGAGGCTACTGGGGAAACAAGACTGGCAAGCCTCACACTGTTCCTTGCAAGGTGACTGGCCCCTGTGGCTCTGTGTTGGTGCGCCTGATCCCTGCCCCCAGAGGCACTGGCATCATCTCCGCCCCTGTGTCCAAGAAGCTGCTGCTGACGGCCAGAATTGATGACTGCTACCCCTCTGCTAGGGGCTGCACTGCTACCTTGGGCAACTTTGCTAAGGCCACCTTTGATGCCATCTCCAAGACCTACAGCTATCTGACCCCTGACCTCTGGCAATAGACTGTGTTCACCAAGTCTCCCTATCAGGAATTCACTGACCATCTTGTGAAAACCCACACCAGAGTCTCTGTCCAGAAGACTCAAGCTCCAGCAGTAGCTACAACATGAAGAGTTTTTACAGAAAAATAAACTATGTCTGCCAATGCTAAAAAAAAAAAGAAATGAGAAATGTCTGCCATGGCAGTCAAGTCACATACTGAGCCCATCAGCACACTAAGCACATGTGAAATTATTATGTCAATAGAAAAAAATCAATGTGAGTTGCAAAATAACATGGAAGGCTGTGTGTGTTCTTCAATGCCATGACAAGATTTCCCAGAGTCGGCCTCACAGGCTGGGTGAGTTTTCATAGGCAGGGCTTTGTGAGCAGCCTCTGCTATTCTTACATGTGCTAAATGCACTCCTGGGTGGGATTCTGCAGCTCAGGTGCTTGTATTTAAACACACACACAAACACACACACACACACACACACACACACACGCACACATACACACATGCATGCACGCACACTGTCTCAGTTACTCTTCTCTCATTGCTGGGGCAAATACCTAACACCCCAAATGAAGGAAGGAAAGGTTTATTTAGCTCACAGTTACTGCAGGTTTCAGTCCATACTCTGCTGGCTCCAAAGCATAGTGGCACAGAGCACAGCACATCAGTTCATGGCAGTGAAACAGCAACAGTGGCATCTGAGAGAGTCTGTCTCTCTGACTCACTTATGTTACATTCAGGCTTTCAGCCCCAGGTTGGATATAGCACTCACACCCATAATCCCAGGAGTACTAAGACCTATAAACCTAGTGGATCACAAGTTAATTTCAAACCCTAGAAGTCTCCACCCCATAACTGCATGAGGCTTTGAGGGAACAACTAGACACAAACCACAACACACACACACACACACACACACAGAGGCATGGGTATACACACACAGGTACACAGAGATGGAAAGCTTCCTCTGGTCACCCATGCATTCTCCCAGGATGTCTGAGTGCTATCTCTCTGTTCTACCTCCCCAGGTTAGATACACAGCTCTGTCTCCTGGCTGGGGAAGGGAATGGGATCCAGAGGTTAACAGCTCTCATGCACTGACAGCCAGGGCTGGCTACCTGTGGATGTCACAGACATCCAGTGCTGAGAACTGGGCTCCAGCCACAGCTTAGGACAACCAAAGCCACAGACTAGGGTAGCCTGACCCAAACTCACAGGACAGAGAGCAGAGCCTGCCCTCCTACTTTGACAATGCCAACAATTTCACCAGCTTAGGCCTAGGGCTCCAGCCTAGCCAACTCAGTCAGGCTTGGGGACTTTTCAGAGAGTCAGGTCACTGAAATGCCACAACACTGTGGGGTGCTCCTCCAGAGGGATACCTCCTCTTCACCCATCTGAGAGAAGGTCCCAGCAGAAGAAATGAGAAGAGGAGGAACCCACAATGTCTTCTTGTGCCACAAAGTAAGTACAAGAAAAAAGAAAGAAGGAAAGGAACAGAAAAGGACCCACATTGGTGGGCCAGCCCAGGAAGCTCTGGAGCTACAAAAGAAGGCTCAGCGGTCTCCAGTAGAAGACACTGAGCAACAAAATAAGTGTAGTAGCCCTGGGTCAAACCAACACATGAAATGATCCAGCACAATCATGCTTCTATAAGTAAATGGATGGACAAATAAATAGGGTGGTAAGAAACAACTGCCAGTGATGCAGAAGAGTCTACAGCTTCTTCAGGCCTTGGGGTGGAAGTGATCCTGCAAAGGACAAGCTAACAAGACCATCCAGCCAGGTGACCATGGTCAGGGATGAGCCCTGGTAACAGTGTGTAGCTCTAGTACAAAGCAGACAACAAGTCCCAAAATTATTGTGGTCTTCCTCCCTGAAACCCTAAACTTCAATCTACCCAGGAGAAAATCATCAGGCAAATCCTGGTTCTGAGAACATCAGACAAAACAGCTAAGCAGCACTCTTGAGACAGTCAAGGTCATCAAAGACAAGGAGAGGCTGAGGAAGAGTCACAGCCAGAGGAACCTGAGGAGACAGTAGCACCCTAGGGAGTGGAACAGCTCAGCTCTGGGGCCCTTAGCCTGGTCCTCACCAAAACCACAACTTGCGTTTTCTTCTAACATGGGGAGGAATTTAAAGCAGTTTTTGCTGAAATCCTGACTCTTCCGTTGGGTCCACAAAAAGTGGTAACTAAAGCACGTTAAAGTTGAGGATATAGCTCAGTGGCACAGCCCCTGCCTGGCAAGTTCAAGGTCCTAAATTTGATTGCCAATACAAACAAATGAATAAATAAATATAAATATAAACACATCAAAGCTGGACCTTCATCTTCTCTCCTTTCTTTAGAGTTATACTTTCAGCATATTGATCATTTAGGAAGTTTGGTCAAATAAGGTGTACTAGCTCTAAATTTATCTGTCTTAACTCATCCCTCAAGGCCAGGGATTCCCAGATGAGAGTAACTGAAGTGGTCCCTGTAATTTACAGGTACACCGATCGCCAGCTTTACAGGGTCCAGTGCCAGGGGCCCTGCCTGGAGCAATGCCTACAATCTCCAGCATTTGTCCTAAAGCTGTGGCCACCACAGTCCGAGGAAAAGCAGTGCCTCTTTGGACTGAGACTATGGAAAACAACAGTTTCATGCGAGCCAGTTGTGGTGCTGCACACCTATAATCCCTGTACTCAGGAGGCCAAGGCAGGAGCATTACCAGGTTCTGCAGTGCTGGAGTCTCCTTCTATAGGTGCTTTCTGAGCAATCGATTGGACAAGTGGAATATGTAGCAAGAGTTTTGCATTTTTTTAAAGCTATTAAAAGTAGGAAAAGAAATAAACCCTGCAGAGAGAATGTGGGCCAATTAATTAAAAGTAGGAGAAGAATTACACCCTGCAAAGCACATGTGAGCCTCTGCAAGAGGTAGCAGCAGCTCTTAGCTTCACGGTTGCCATCTTTTGTATCTCCCTGTCTTTGTGCTGACATCAGGTCTAGGCTATTCTATCAAAAGCCTGACTGAATTCTTTCTAGGAAAATTGAAAATAGCGTTCTGATATGGGTGACCATCTCCTGAATCTCTGTGATTGACAGGTCCATCTACTTGCCCAGCCAGTTTCTGATGCCCTAATCTCCTGCCTTAGCATGATTACTGTGAGTTCAAGGCCAGCCTGGAATATCACTGGAGGCCCTGTCCCAAAGAAACAAAATCAGAAACCATCTCACAGGAGCCAAATTGCCCTTGAGATGTAAAGCTTCTTCAGAAGCTAAGAAGCTGGTCTTGAGACAGCAGTTAACCAGCTTCCAACCCACTACAGTCCCAGGGCCATTTGATTGGCCTGTTTAGACTCAGGCCCCTACAGTTCTCAAATGGAAGCTTTTTCCTACTTTCTTTTCACCAGAGAACCAACTTAACCTTTGTCAGAGTTAGACGCCCCTTTATTTTCTCTTACTTTATCTAATTAAGCTCTTGCCTGTCAAAATCCATACCTTGGCTTCAGTTTCAATTTCCATCATCAGTGAAGCAGGAATCAGTGTTTGCCAGTGATAGCTCAACACCTCACACATCAAGTGGGATCTTGGGACAGAAAAAGAACAGGGAAAAAAACCAAGGAGATCTGAATGAAACATAGGCTGTAGTTAGTAATAATATGTCGGTGCTGGTCCATTAATTGGAACAAATGTGGCCTACTGTTCTCAGATGTTAATAAGTGGGAAATGGTGTGGGCTATATGGGAACTCTATGTTCTCCCTTAATTATTTTCCTGTAAATCTAAGACAGTTCTAAAAAATTTTATTAAAAAATATAATTAGCTAAGGAGTCTGTGACTCACAGATGTTATTGCTGAGGAAGTGGCTCATCCCAGTGGTGCTCAGGCTGGTCCCCAAGGAAACCACCCAGGGTCCTCAAAGAATCTCCCTGGATGCCTCTTGTCTAGGCTCTCTCTTCCTACCAGAGTTACAGAGTCTGGCAGTGGGGTAGGACAGAGGAAATAAAGAGAAGTAAAAAGGAAACAAGGAAAATCAGAATTTTGAAATTATGATTTTAGGAAAAACTACAGCTTCAGGACACAAAAGGGATTCAAATCCTTTTCCCTCCCAGGCATCTTACTTAAAAAGACATTGTGTGAGAAGCTGGAAGAGTAAATAAGATAAAAAAATGTCCAAATAGCCAGGCGTGGTGGCGCACGCCTATAATCCCAGCACTTGGGAGGCTGAGGCAGGAGGATCGGTGTGAGTTTGAGACCAGCCTGGGCTACAAAAGTGAGCTCAAGGCCAGCCTGAACTGCATAGCGAGACCCTGTCTCAAAAAGACAAAAAAAAAAGTCCAAATAGATATTGGGAAATGGGAAGAAAAGAGAAACTGCTGTGAGGGAGGGGAAAAAAGAAGGAAAAAGGAAAAAAATATGTATGATAATTAAAATAGTTGTATTACTATATGTGCTGCCGAAGCGAGCACAGTTGTATTACTAATTTCTTTCAGTTTATTGAAAAGTGGCTTATACTAATATTGTTTAGACAATTAAAAGCTGATATCTTGTATTCTGAGTAACTAATTTAAAGATAGTACACAAGGTATTAATCATTATTACCTTCCTGTCATCTTGTTTTGCTGAGCCCTGGTAACCGCAGCATCAGCTCCAGAGGGAGAGGTATTGAACTCAGGTCTTTGCACTTTCCAGGAAGGTACTTATGCCACTGAGCTATCTTCCTAGCTATGTTTTCTTATTATTCTTCTCTTTAAAATGAACTGAAGTCCTTCTACAACTATTTGCTTTTTTTTTTTAACAGTGTATGGTTACAAGGGATTATCAGCCCTACCACACTGGGAGTTAAGATTTCAACAAATTCAAACTAACAAGCATTAGAAAGGAAAGCAGAGGTGCTGGGGAGATAGCTCAGGGGTGCCTGCCTGGCAAGTGCAAGGTCCTGAGTTCGATCCCCGGTTCTGAAAAAAAAGAAGAAAAGAAAGAAAGGAAAGCAGAACCTTTCTGCAGCTGATACTATCACTGCCTTTGGATGCTAATGGAAGAACCTTGAATGCCCAGGGGCTTTCCAACCCTGCTGCTCATAATCTTCAGTTCTCTTCTGACCACTTCAGGACTGGGATTGCTAGGGACCTGAATACCTGTACCCTTCTGACACCACTCCTGCATAGGACTCTGTTCTGGTGTCAAATGTTGACAAAGTGATGACTAACTTTCTTCTTGAAACCACTGCTAAACAGGGCAAGATACCAGCTTCATGGTCCTGCTCATGGAAGCTCATTTGTGGTGCAACGTGGAAAGCTCACAGCACAACTTGATTCATGGGAGTGTTCACAAAATCTTATCTGAACTTCCATAGTCATAAAATATTCCTGATATCTTTCCCATTTCTGTTATTTGCTGCAACAGACTCTCACTGCTTAGATTGTGATGTATAATTGTAAATTGTGGAGTATACAAAGTGAACAAAAGGTTCCAAAGTCTCAATACTGTTTAAAACATAAGCCTGGGAACATGGGAAATACCAAAGGTAAAGTGATACCATGCATTTGCCAAGAAAGAAAGAAAGAGACAGAGACAGAGAGAGAGAGAGAGAGAGAGAGAGAGAGAGAGAGAGAGAGACAGAAGGAAAACTTCCAGAGGGTCTTAAAGATGCAGTGAGCCTGTCACTTGGGCTCTGCGCCCTACTTTTCACCTGTGAGTGACTCTTTCCCCTTTCTGCAGACTCTGCACTCTGGAAGAAGTAACTGGAGTGGGCAGTGGATCGCAGCTTCACAGGCAGGGAAATGGCCACCAGGTGGGGTAGGAGACAGGACAGACACCCCAGATCACTCACCTTGAAGACACCTCAAGCCCCATAAATACACCCAGCTCCTTTGAGTGTATACTTCAGATTTCTACCTAATAAATACCTTTGTTTCTCTTACTGGCACATGGGCTAGGTTGAGGAACCTCCTAGGACCCTAGCTGGTGACAGCATCCAGACAGCCCAAGTAGGGAAAGAGGACACAGACAGGATGGGAGTGGAGTCCCTGGGTCCACTTTCATCTAAAGCCAGATAAACCCATGGTCTTACTAGTAAAAATAAAACTGGGCCTATGTTGAAGCTCAGTAGAGCTGTGACTCCTTTCTCTCATGGCTGGAAGCATTCCAAGCTCCCCTCCCCCAATCTTGCTAGTCTTGTGTTTTAGCAAGGGGGGAAAGTTGGGGATCCATTGTGTGGTATCAAAAAGAGTGAGCTGGTCATCTCCCAGAGGAAAGAAGTCCTCTCAGCTAGGAATGGAGCTGGCCCTGGAGCTCCGCCTGGCACGCAGAAGTCTCCAACTCTGATCCCAGCACCAAAAGTCTCCAACCTATTTGCCTCCACCAGCAAGGGGAGTTGGCTCACTGGGGAATTGACCCTAGAGAGGCCCCTTGTTCTGTTTTTGTTTCTGGGGAACTGGGGATTGAACTCAGGACCTTGCACTTGCCAGGTAGGCACTTGTACCCCTGAGCTATCTCCCCAGCCCAAATAAGGGACTTTTTTTTTTTGTGGGACCAGAGTTCAAACCCATCACCTTATGCTTCCCAGTCAGGCACTTGTGCCATGGAGTGATCTCCCCGGCTCCCCCTTGTTCTGCATATGCACACACACACACCAGTGCATACTTTGGTGGCCTGGGCGGGAATTACACGAAGACAGATCATCTCCTGCTTGGAACTGTCTGAGAGGTGGAGGACAAGTTTCCCTGCAAGGAGAGAGACATTTCCTCAGAGAGTTCGCTTGCTCTGGAGGGACCTCTTCAGCAATCCCAAAACTGACACTCCCAGAAGGAAACACTATGGATACCATGGCAATGGGGACTCTGGGTGGTTGGCTGACTGAATGAAAGGTCCCTTGAGGAGGCAGAGGGCAGGTGGCCCAGAAGAAGAGAGGAGCATCACTTCCTCCACGAATCATGGCACTGTGAGCTGCAGGTCTATGGGCACTGGCAAGGGTCCTGTGCCCACTTTAACAGAAAGGACAACTGGGGCCCAGGAAGGGTAAGCAAGCCATCCAGCACTGCCAACCACTGGGTGCTGGACCTGGAACCACACAACCTGGCCATCTTCACAGGTCTCCTGCCTCTGAGTCAGCTCAGGTCAGCCTTGGCCACCCTGGACTTCTCTGAGGGCTTTTGTCATAGCTAGATGTGCTGCCTTAAGGCTGGAGACCCCAGCCCCCTTGCCCTCACATCTGCTCGATGTCACCTCCTGGCCTACTACCATGTCTAAAGTAGCAACTGAGGAACTCTCAGTCCTCTTTCTCTGATTTATTTTTTCTTCTGTAACTTTTATCTCTAACCTGGCAGTCTACTATGCATATATTCTATACTACTATCTATCTCCCTATCAGCATACAAGTCCCAGGTGGGTGTCTATTGTCTTTCTCCTCACCAGAATAGAAGTCCAGGGTTGAGCAGCACTTTGCCACCAACATTTAGTGAGAAAGCTTCTTGCTCTTACCTGCTAGAGATTGCCCTGGCTTACTGAGTCTTTGTGGGGCAGAGTGGATGGGGTAGACTGGCCCTCTCTTAACTGTGGGGATTTACGTCAAGACCCACAGTGGTAGCCTGAGGCTATAGGTCATTATGAACTGATGTTTATTGTTTTCTTATCTGTACACACCTATGATAAGAAGTGAGCACCAACAATAATAAAACAAAATAATTATAACCATGTAGTGTGACAGCAGTTATTTAAAACACAAGTGATGTCTGAAAATTTCCATGGGCAATTTTTGAACTGTGGTTGACAGTGGGAAACTAAAACTCCCAAAAGCAAAAAGCAGTCCTTCTCTAACCTGGAGCACCAAGGGTTGGGCCTAGGGTCAGGCCTACCTCAGGCCTGCCCTAAGCCACAGTTATTTAAATGTGGAAATACTATCAGAACACAACTGTTAAGGGAGAAAGAAAAGGGTGTTGCCTGTTTCCTGTTGTTGCAATCCCATGTCTGTTGGGGGGGGGGCTGCTTTTTAATTTTTGCAACAGGGTCTTGTTGGTTGCTAAGGTACCCAGGCTGGCCTTGAATTTGCCATCCTCCTGCATCAGCCCTGGGAGCGCTGGGATCACAGGCATCCACAACTGTGCCCAGCATAATCCTACTTTTATATCATTCTGCAGTTCATTAGCTACCATCTTGGCCACAGGGTTGGCTTTGTGGGAAGCAGTGGAAGAAATGTGGGGGCAGGAGCCCTGTTTCTACTGAGAGGGGTCAGAGGTCAGCTGCACAATCCCTGGAGCTTTGGGTACTGGGAGGGTCAAGGACCCCAATGGGATGCTTTGCTCCTAGGGAGCAAAATAGAGCTTGAGCTTGAGAAATTAATTACATGAGAGGTCTGGCCAGAGTCTCAGTAAAATGTAGAAGAGCCCTGGCCCCTAATACTACACTAACATGCCATATGTTTTGTGGTGTGTGTGTGTGTGTGTGTGTGTGTATGAGACAGAGAAAGAGACAGAGAGACAGACTGTCCCATGCCATATATTTTTAAAGCATCCCAAGGCATCAAAGAAGCTACCCAAAATAAACAGGGCAGACCTCCTCTCTAAGAAGTTTGCAATTAAGTTGGAGAGGCAGGCTCCTCAGATCTGTGCTGCAGGAGACCAGGCGGGCACAGGTCTGCATTCGAATTAGGGTTCTGTCCTATTTTCAGGGATGAGCTCATCCATTGCAGCTTGCTCCTTTTGGGTGACCAACAGCACAGAGGCCCAAAGAATTCATCAGCATGCATGGGTCAGCTCAGCCTGACTCAGATTATGCTGCTCACAGGGGCACCTTGACACCCATTTGCCAGGGCCAGACACAGATGTCCCACAGGGTTCCCACCCTGTGGTTGATGCCATGGCATGGGGCAGGGGCAGTGATCATTTTCCATTGGAGAATTTCCTGCCATAGAAGGAAATAAGCTACTTACAGCCAGAGGGCTCTGGTAAGGGGCTTCCTGGGGTGGGGCCTGTGAGGAACAGTGATGGCAGGTCTCATGAAACTGCCCTGTGAAGGGAAAGCCAGGATCTAGGTCTCAGAGGGAATCTGGCACACAGGGCAGACCAGCCCAGGGACAAGAATGTCCCTTCAGCCAGCCACTGCCCTGCATAGTGACTATGTGACAGCCCAGGAGTCCAGCTGCCATTGCCTCAGGCTGGTTCCCTTGGGCACAGAAAGCCGGTTCACCACAGGGTGTACAATGCAGGGCAGCTCCCAGGGTCAGCATGAGATGCTCTCTCCAAGTGTGCACAGCTGCTTCCAGCACTGCCCCTCACACTGCTAATGTCAGGGTCCACTGCTATTCCAACCCCCACTGGGCACAGCAGAACTGGCTCCTGAGTCCCAGAAACCACTCTGTATGCACACGGAGTGACTGTCCCTGTGGTGCAGGAGCCCCTTGGCCCAAAGTCCTCACTCTGGATTAAGACTCAACCCAGGGGAGATGATGGACTGCTCCTCCCTAGGGACAATGACAAGCAGCTGCTCTTTGCAATTCCTGGGCTGGCCCACTGTGTCCCGTGTCCCTACTCATCAGAATACTCAGATCTGTCTGATATCAACTCTGTGCTAGAGTGGAGAGAATCTCACAGGCAGAGGGGCATAAGTGTCCAAGGGCCATCTGGTGAGGACTCAGAGGACAGCCAGGGCCCTTATGTATACAGGGTGACAGGAGGTGAAGATTCCTGCTCTTCTACAAGAATGTAGGGACTTAGAGACGCTCTAGTGGGTCTTTAGGAAGAGGACCAAGGGAAGGAGAAACAGGAGGGCTTTCTGTTGAGTGAAATGTGCAAAAGTCAGGTGTGATGGCAAAGTATCTGGGGTCCTGGAGGTGGAGGGCAGATGTGAGAGCCGGACAATAGAGGCCAGGTGTGCTGTCCCAGGAAGGGACAGGAGCCCAGGTATACATTTCCAAGTCAGAGGAGGAAGTGAGTCACTGGGGTACTGAGAAGTCCTCATGGGCCACACAGAAGCAGTATGGGGCAGATCACAGCCCACTGTACTACCCTAAGGGAGTCTGGAAGAGGACCAGCTGCACCTCCCAGCCCAAGGCTGCTGGGCCCCTTGGACTGGCTCAGGCCCTCATTCTCACAGCTGCTCTGAGATGATGCCACAATACTACTTAGCCAGACTACTGTATATTACAGAACACTTTCCATTTCCTTGATTTGATGGCAAAATTATTACCTATCTCCAGACATATTTTCTGAAAACTTATAACAAACACAGAATCTCAGCACAGTCACCCCTATGCCTGTTCCCAGTCCAGGTCATGGCCCATGTGGGGATCTCACAGCTCTTAACCTTCGTGTGTAGATTCTGGGGCACAGCCAGCCCTGTCCACAGTGGATTGGTTGCCAGCACCTGGCACAGGTCACAGATCCAACAACCAGGCTAATTGAGAAGGGGCAGCTTGCTTCCCCAGCCCCATGCCCTCAGCATGCCTATCGTCCTTTGTGCCCCTTCCACAAACGTGCCAGGCCTGATGTTTGAAAATTTAGGCTGTGCTTTTCTTTTTGTTCTTGTTTAATATTCTACTCCTATAGAAAAGTGGAACAGTTTTAGTCACTTGAGCACACCAAAACCCACTTGTAAAGACATCAACAAAGTGAAAAGACAAGCTTCGAACTTGAAGAGAATAGTTACAAAACAGATTATCCTCAAAGGGCTATTGTCCTTTTTCTACAAAGAGTTAGAAAACATCAAACATTGGGCTGGGGAGATGGCTCAGTGGTCTAAAGCATCTCCTTAAGTAAGCTTAGGCAACCACAAGGACCGAGGTTCAATCCCCAGCACCACATGTTGTGCCAGCGCCTCCCCCAGAGCAGGCTGAGCCGGTCATAACATGAAAAATAAAATAATTTTTTTAAAAAGAAAAGAAAACGTCAAAAATAAAAATATTTGGGAATAGAATAAAAGACAAAAGTAGATGAATTCACTGGAGAAACCAAAATGGTCAAGAAGCAAGAGATATTTTGCACTCTACATGTTGAGGCAAAAATCAAAATCAAAACAAGATTTTCAGAACTGGGCATGGTGACACACACCTACAATTCCGGCACTCAGGAGGTTGAGATAGGAGGATCACTGCAAGATAAAGACCAGCCTGGGAGCTACAAAGGTGAGCACAAGGCTGGCCTGAACTGCATAGTGAGACCCTGTCTGTTTTTTTTTTTTTTTTCTTGTGAGGTTGGGAAAATAAGCATGATTAAGTGTGTCTTTTTTCAGAGACACAGGATGAGAATGAACTGATGCTTCATGACTACGGGAATATTAAGTTGGTCAACCTGTTTGGGAGGACAACTCAGCAACTCAGAAGTTTAAATGTCTTTTCACCTACCACTCAAAAGTATAAGAAGCGTGCTTTATCCATTAATCTTATTTCCAAGATCAGTTCTAAAGAATGGCACAGGATAAACATATGGCTGTTTGTTTATAACATTTATAACAGCAACATACTGAGACTCCAAGTGCCCAATACCAGGGGACACAGTATTAGCAACCCAGAGCCACAGGGGTGGGGCCACCCTCCAACCTGAATGGGACTTTGCCTTTTCTGTTACATTGTTTGAAATATTTACAACTGATAATAACTTTCCAATTACTGAAGCCATAAAATGAAACAGCACAAGTGCATATAAATCAAACATGGCCAAAAGGGGGCCAGGAGAGATCCTTGCACACACATCCTCTCTGGGTGAGAGCACACCCTTGCTCTTAGCTCTGAGTGCACCTCGCACTCCCATTCAAATTCACTGCCTGTGTACAATGGCAGCTGATTCTTCCAAGAGTTAATTTTGACTTTCTGAAAGAAGGCTCCTGTCCTAACCTGTGTACACATCCCAGTCCCCCAACCCCTGTGTCTCCAGCACCAGCAGCTCAGAGCCCTTTGCAGCTGGCAGGTAGATGCCAGCTGATGCAGTGTCTACAGCAAGCAGGTGCATGACATGCTGTGCTCACCTGACAAGCTGATGCTGTCTCCTCCTGGCTCCTGGCCCTGGAGGGGCAGTAAAGGCAGAAGTGATGCTCTAATGCCCTGATTCTTCGTGGACTAGTTCTGGTGACAGCAGAGTGAACAATGCACACAGGAAGCAGTGTATGGCCACTGGCGCCAGGATGCCACTGGGGGGTGGGGGTTGCTGCCCAGATATATAAGGGCCTGGGTTCCATCCCAAGCACCATGAACAAAAAAAATTTAAAAAGGAACAAAAAACTAACCATAATATGCTGGTCCTGGTCCATGCAGTGGGTGTGACAGAAGCCACCCAGCCCTGGCTGTGGAAACTCCTTCCAACCACCCTCCAGCTAGGAGTTCAGGCTCCAGGTGTGCACAGCTGGAAGCATCTCTCCCTATAACTATGTGAATCCTTTCACCAAACTCCCATACCCAAGGCCAAGCTGAAGGGGCACCAAAGATGACCCACAGTACCCAGTCCATGTTGGTGCAGGAGATTCTCTTACCTTGGAGTATATTCCCAGGGCCAGTAAGGAGCAGGTAGGATGAGAACGCCAGGAGCTGATGATGGAAAACCTCATGCATGAGCCCTCTAGGATACAGGAGTGTAGCTGCAAGAAGAATATTCTAGCAAAGAGAAGAAAAAAAAGTAGCTGTGTCACCCTAGGAAAAAAGGAGAAATAAAGACCCCCAACAACCTCCAGACTGGATGCAGCTCCAACCACTTTTCAGCACCTGAGGGTTCTGTTTTATGGTTCACCTGGAGAGGGTCCCAGGCACCCTGACATCTGGCCAAATACTTCTCTGGGTGTGTCTAGGTGGGTAGTGATGAATGAGATGGATTTCAGTGGTAGACCAAGGAAGGCACAGAGCTCTCCTATGAGATACAAGTGAACTTTATCCCATTTGTCCCAGTCACTTTCCTATTACTAGAGCACAATCCCCTACACCATGACCTGTAAAAGAGACATTTAATGTGGCTCATGGTTTCAGTCCATGGTAGCTGGCTCCAGGACAGGAGTATCATCACATAAGAAAGGTGCTCAGCAGCTGGGAAACAGAGCCACTAAGTGCCACAGAGGAAGAGGCCATAGCATCCAAGGCCTCGCTTCCATCCCCCACCCAGATATGTGCTTTACAGATCCCCTGCACAGCTCCCAGGTCACTGGACTTGTCACTGTTGTGCTTAATCACCACACAATCCACTAGACCTCCACAGGGAATCAAAGCGAAGGAAGGAGAATGATAGGTAGTTCCGCTATCTAAGCTGGAACATCAGTCTTCTGTCCATGGATCTGTACTCACAGAATCAGTGTCTCTGGTTCTCAGGCCACCAGACCTGGATGAGAATCATAGCACTGGCTCTCCTGGGCATCCAGGTGGGAGACAGGAGATCAAGGGACTTTTCATGACCAACTGAGCTGACACCTCTGAATTTACACAGGATGGTACTAGATTTAAATGGTGTCACAATTTAATGATTCTAACTTTTATAAAGTGCAAAAGCCATATATATCAATACAAACAACCTTCAAATTTTGAATTTGGATGTTTCCTTTGGTTGTATAATCTTTCCTGAGAAAGTTATGTTCCTAGCCAGTGCTCCAGATGGCCCCTGCAGGTCTGTAACTTGGTGACTTTCTACCAGGTGGAGATAAAGACAGCCAAGATGGGGGTGGCACTGGTTAGCCTGGCTCTGGACAGGCCTAGGGTTGGGAGACTGTCTGTGCACCAAGTGCCTGCAATGAGCACAGCCCAGACAGTCCACAGATGGCCAGCAGTAGCTGGGGAGCCACTTAGCCTGGAACAACACACACATTCTCCAGCTGTCACCCAGCCCAGAAGCAACAAGCTCTGGAGCAAGGCAGCCTTTCCCGGGCATCTGGTTCCCACAGGAAAGCACTTCGGCCTCAGGGGCTGCACTAAACTCCTCCTCCTTCCTTGCTGCTTTCCCACACTTCCTGAAGCAATGAAGTGGAATAGCACAGTGCCCACCAAAACAAGTAGCCACAGGGGGCAGAAATAAAACTGACATTTCAGCTACAGGTGTGGGAAGAGGCTATCCCTTCACCCAGAACACTCACCAGGACTGAGAAGGAACTGTCCTGCTCCTGTTCCAGTTAAGGGAGAATGGCCCAGCATATTCCTGGCACTGAATGGCTGGGTTTGGGCAACGACCACAGGACCCCAGCGACCCCTCAGGGTTGTGCTCAGCTCATCCTGTTGATTGATGATGACTAACTGACCGGTGTTCAGCATAAGACAAAGGTTATCTCTGCGGAGCATACCTGGGCATGGAGGGCAGGGGTGCAGGAAACAGGGGCTGCTCTAAAGTAGGAAGGAAGGTGAAGAGGAAGGGGAGAGGAAGGTGAGAAGGAGGAGGAGGAAGGGGTTCTGGAAAGAAAGAGGTCAAGGGAGGAGGGAAGGGAGGTGAGACGATATAAGAGGTAAGGAGGGGGTGAGGGAGGGAGAGAGCGGACACGGGGGCATGGGATGAGAGGGGGAGACAGATTAGGACAGAGGGTTTAGAGGAGGTGGACAGAAGAGGACGCGCGAAAGACGGGGGAACGAGGAGAGAAAGGGAGAGAGAAGGAGAGGAAGAGGGAGAGAAAGGAAGGGAGAACAAGGGACAGGAAGGGACAGGAAGGGAGGGTCCAGAAGCGGTAAAGTGGAGGAGGGTGATAGGGAGAGGGGGAAGGGAGGAGAGAGAAGGAAGAGGGAAGGGGTGGGGCCAGAGCCTGGGCGGGGCCAGCGCCGCGGAGGCCGAGTGGCCCGCGCTGGTTGGCCGCGTGGCCCCGCCCCCTCCAGGCCCCGCCCGCCCCCGCCCTCTCGGCCGAAAGTACAGGGAAAAGTCCGAGCGAGGTGGCCGCGGCAGCGCAGAATGGGGTCCGGCTCCTCCAGCTACCGGCCCAAGGCCATCTACCTGGACATCGATGGACGAATCCAGAAGGTATTGCTCCCCTCCCCACCGTGAGAGCCCGGGGTCTCTTCCTGTGCCGTGGGTAGTGCCTACTCTCCGGAACCCGGGGTCGGCCAGATCCGTGTGCCGCTCAAGGGCACGGGCCAGGGGGTGGCGCGGTCCGCGGCGCCCCGAGACGCCAGTGCTCCGGAACCCCCCGGCGCTGCTTATGAGGAGGCTCCTCCGACCCTCTTTGTTCCCGGCCCTCGCATTCGAAGCCCCTGCTCTGGCCTCAGTGTCCCCAGCCTCTGCTTCTAAGTGGAAGACTGGGACAATAAGCAAGCTGCCTTGAGAACCCTACTTAGCTCCCCTTGAAGTGCTAGAGCAAAAGCTATTGTGAGATTGTTCCCCAGCCTCAGCCATCTCAGGGACACCAGCTGGTGGAGACCTCCTTCAGCTGGCCATGGCAGGGAACCTGCCAGCCGTTCACCTTGCTACCCAAGGAGGGCTGGCACAGGGCACCAGGGAGCAATTCTAGTCTGAGATGTGGCCTCCAGTAGCTTCATTAGGTCAGCAGATCCTGCAAGCCACCCCCATGTTGGTCCTGTGGGGTCAGAGGTGCAGCCCACCCTCTGTATCCCCCTGGGAATCCAAAACATTTTCAAGGACGGGTGCCCAGCTTCTATGTCACAGTGTGGGGAGTAAGTCAAGGGCCCATGCAGCACAGGTCTAGGTCCCTGACTTCCGGGAGTGGATGCCTGCAGCTATTTGGCATGGAACAGCCTCCTTCCCAAAGGAAGGAACGGCCCTACCCCATGCGACTCCTGATGCAGCAGGAGCACACACAAACACATTCCTTATATGTACACAAAGCCATACACAGCACATATACAAACGTGCATGGTACACATGCACACACACATGTGCAAACATGTGCGTACGTACATGCACACCGACATTTTCCTTAAAGTGTTGGGGTAAAGCCAGGTGAGATTTTTGGGAAGGATCTGTTCCCTTTATCTTTATAAAGAGGTAAGGTGAGCAGGTGCTATCTCCAGCCAGTAGTGGAAGATCTTCCCTGAGAACATGCCCAAGGTCCCCCCAAAGCTGCTTAGAAGTGGGTGGAAAGTGAAGAGAGCAGAGGTGAGCCCAGGACTGCAGACAGACCCTGTGGAAGGTAAGGAGGCAGGTTTTCCCAGATGACACAGGACACATGGGGGACCTCTAGGGAGACCCCCTCCCCTCCCCCTCGCAGACCAGCCCCAGCGGTGAGGTATTGAGTTGTCTTCAAGGAAAAGCACAGATAGCTGCTTCACAGACTGTCACAGGAAACAAGAGGCTGTAAACAGTGGCTGATGGCATCACAGTGTATCCTCCTCCCTACAGACTGTCTGCCCACACCAAGTTCTTGGCCCAGGGGAGGGGTCAGGAGGCTGGCCATGGTCCTGAACCCTGCCATCTCTGCCACTCAGCCACTGTTTACACCTCTCTGCCATTTGGTGGTTGGGTACTGGGAGGTACCTCTCATCCAGGTTAAGACCAAGTTTTTGGGGTTTCTGAGTGTGTGCTTGCATGTGCCCCACACTCCCACCCCCACCCCCGCGCCCAGCAGCGATGTTGGGAGCTGTGTATCAGCTCTCTGTGATGCTCCATCAACTGCCATTCCTATTCTACAAGCTCCAGGCACTGCACACATCTGAAAGTTCTCAGCATGAAGTCCTTTCTGTGTCCCTCTATCCATCCCATTTCCTCCCATCACAGTCACAGAAAGCCCATGTTGCTTCCAAGGACAGGGCATGGCCAGGGAGGAATAGACAAGCATGTATACTTATACTGCCTTCTGTCACTTTGGCCACCATTCCTGATGACAGGCAAGCTCATGTCTGCATTGTCCCTGTTCTCCATCCCTCTGGTTGCTAACTCTTAACCACTTCTCCTGGGACAGGGCAAAGATGGGATGAAGGAGCTAATATCCAAAGCCCTAGCTTTCATGGTATCCTAGTGTGGGCCAAGTTCAGGGAACACAGGTCTTGGTGTCACCTGTGAATATGACCACAGTGGCATTCCCAGGACTCAGAGAGACAGTGCAGTGACTTATTAGCCTATTCAATGGGAGTAAAATTACAGATCCATGAAGGTGTCCTGACACCTGCCAGGCTTCTCAGTGGAGACCTGCATTGGGAATTTGGGACACTTTCCTTCTCTGGCTGTGCAGAAGTGGCTGAGAGGGACAGATACCTTGTCCTGGGCCACATAAAAAATGCTGTGTTCCAAAGGCTGGACAAATGGAGGTCACTTCTGAGCTGAGAAGCAGCTCCACACCTCCGTGCCTGTTTCCCCCAGCTATGCATTGGGGTAGTGGGGCTTGCTGTCGACAGGGAAAATGGCGCAAAACAAATTCAGTGAGCTTCTGTAGCTGAGTGAGTGCAGCTCAGTGACCTGCTGGATCACTACGTGAACAGTGGCCTGAGTCCCTGGGAGAACAGATGAGCAAACAACAGTGGTCTTCAGCTTGCAGAGACATCGTAGAAGGACACAGTAGGGCCTGATGGTGTGCAGAGCACATGAGCCTCTTCTCACATGGAGCCTGTGGGGTTAGGAGCTCCTAGTGGCCAGGAGCAGCCTCATGGTACAGCATTTCCACACTCTGACTTATGGGGGTTGCACACACGAGGACCGCAGGCAGCCCCCAGGTAGGCCATTGGAAGCGAAGGGGGCAGGAAGTAGGAAGCCAGCCCTCGAAAAGCTAACAGCCTTCCTTTATGTCCAGAGTGTTGTACTCACCTTTCTTCCTTTTGTCACTTAGTGCTACACATAGAGTTGACAGAAACAAAACAATGCACCCGGCAGTGCTGGTGGACCCCTGCCTGGTGGCACACCTGGGCTTGGGTTTGCCAAAATCCTTAGGGAAGAAGAGGCTTCAGGGCCTTCAGGTGGCTGTGACCTTGGGTTTGTGAAGAGGCTAGGTCTGCATGAGGCTCAGCATCCCTGAACCGTGTCTGAGCCATGCCCAGGTATGGGATTCCTTCCAGTTGGGACTATACTCCATGTGTCACCGCCCTGGTCACTCTGGGATACTGTGATTTGGGCCCAGCCTGGCTGCTGTAAATCAGGAAGCAAATGAGAGAACCTGGAGGGTAGGGCACTAGGGAGCTGATCAAGGGTCCCCAAAGGAGTCCTCCCAGTGTGGTGCCAGTGGCCTGGGGCTACCTTCTGGAGGTCAGTGCTCCCCAGACAGCCCTGGATTTCCCATGCAGCTTGGCCCTGTTGGGCTGGAACCCAAGGTTGGCTCCCTTCTACCTGCCCTAATGCAACCCCCCCCTTCAGAATAGGCCTCCCTGCACTGGAGGTCCATGGATTGTAGAGGAACTGATGAGGCTGGCTGGTCCATGACTTCCATATGCCCTGCTCCACTGGCCTCTTTCCTGCCCCGGGGAAACCTGGCTCCTGGCTACCTGTTTCATGCTTCCCCAGCAGGCTCGGGCTCAGCCTCATTTCAAGATCTCACCTTCCTGTGAAGAGTGTACCCAGCCACACCTCCCCTCATGTGGCTGTATGGCTGAGTGGGTGTCCCCTGACTAGTCTCAGTCTTCCTTTCTCCTGGACCACTCTTGTTTTTGTTTTGTTTTTGTTTTCTCATTGGCTCACCCTGCCTTAAGGGTGGATGTGGGGATTAAACCACCATCCCTTGTGCCTGACTGGGATTGCCTGTGCAGGCGCTTAAACCACTAAGCTAGCCCGAAAGCCCCCTCTGAGGCCACTCTTGATGGAAATCTCATTGTGCTTTGGAACTCAGGCACCAGGCTTCCCCTACATGTGGTGTCCTCCTGTGGGCTCTTGCTCCCCTGTGCTGGGATGCATATGTCCCCAGCCAAGGTGCCACTGTCCCACCCTGACCACACATAGGTGGAGGATGACTCTCATCGGCCAGCCACATCAGTTCCTCTACAGTCCATCTTCCTGTGACACATCTATTACTTAGAGTCTTTAAACAGACATGAACATGGCAGGCTAGGCTCATGAGGCAGGGATCCAGGGAAGGAAGCTTTGTTCCCACTTGCACCTTTCAATTGATGAGGTGCTGCAGCAACCTGTCCAGAAAGGACCTCAAGCGATATGCTGTGAAGGCTTAGATCTAAGTCTCCTCTGAAGAGACTGGCTTTTGGAAGGTGGGAGTGGGTCATGGGAGTTAAAGTTCTAGCTGAGGAACACAGAGCTTGCAGATAGCAAGTGGCCAGTGCCTCTTCTTTCCCATGGCTGTGGCCTGAGGACTCCTTTGGCTAGACATTCCCAGCATGCAGAGGTCAGGAAGGGGCTGGGGCCTGAGCCACACCTAGAGGCCTCTCAGAGCACAGTCTCTCCCCAACACACATGGGGTTCCTGCCTGTGAAGGCTCGGCTCCCAGACAGCCAGGCTGGTGGCATCCATTTCCTTTCTTTGCTGGCCAGGAGGTGGAAGTGACTTTGTCCTCTGGGAATTGGATAGGTGGTGATGTCCCCACAGAGGCACTCTGAAGATGATGGTTAGTCATGTGGGCCAGGTGTCTGAATGCCCTCCCAGCCTCCAACTGGCTACACAGTGCCTGGCCACTGCCCACAGCCCAGACCTACTGCTCCAGACCTTGTGGAAGCCACAGGTCACTTTACCTGCAGCTTTCTAAAAGGCTGTGCCCTCAAAGAAGGTGGTAGTGCCAAGGGCCTCATGACCCTAGTACACATCATCTCTGACCTGGCTTGTGGAAATGCAGTTGTTTGGTGCTTGGAGCCAAAGAGGCTGGTATGCTGCCAGTGCACATTAGGGGTGCAGGACCAGATGCTCCAGAGATGTGACAGCATAGCTGTGGCCATCAGAGACTGCAACAGGGGCAGAGAAAGGGCATGGCATCCATCAGATGCACAGATGAGCAGCTATACAGATGGGAGATGGAATAGGGACCCGCGGGTGGGGCTCAGTGCCAGCCCTGGGCTGAGCACACCTTGGGCAGCAGTCAGTAGCGAGGCATCTATTGTTCCTGCATGGGCACTGGACTAGCAGCTGGGTGTGGTGAGCAAGGACCATCCTCCTGTCCTGTGGGGGGCTTGCACTGTGCCCTTCCTGCAGTTCTGCTTCCCTGACTGCCAGTGATCCAGTAGGCCACGCTTGCCAACACAGGGACCCAGTGTCCACCTGAATGGTTCTACCCTGGCACACACTGCCTCCTGCCTCCCCACTTCTGCTTCTCCAGAACCCCAGTTGGACCCTCTCCCGGGCCTTACTTGGGTCTCTTCCCCAGATACAGAATAGAAATAGGCCAAACATGTAACTCATGACCTAGAAGCGACGATGAAGCACCCAGGGGGACCACTTGGCCTTAAATTCTGTGTTTAATTTACTTTTTAAAATTATGGCATATATTTCATAATATAAAATGTACCATATTAACCAGCTTAAGTGTACAGTTGGGGTTGTTACACCTTCATGTAGCCATCACCTCAATCCATCTCTGGATTTTCTCATATTCCAGTCTGAATCTCTGCCCCCTTGAAATGCATTCCTTATTCACACCCCAGACCCTGGCTCCTCTCCCTGCTTTTGTCTGGGTGTCTGCCTACTGTGGGGACCACAGATCTGAGTGAAACCATCCACAGTGGTGTGCATTGGGGTTTAGTTCCTTTTCGCGTCTGAGTGCTATTCCCTGGTGTGGCTAGATCTCATTGAGTTCATCTGTTCCAAACACATGAGTCTATCTGATGTCCAGAGATTTCAGCTACTTCCATGCTTGTCTCCTTGGCTTGCACAAGACTGGCATCTTATCTCTGAGCAGCTTCATGTGTCCCAGAGCCCTGTTCCCTCCTGAGTCATAGCCATATGGGCCCACGAAGGGGCTGGGGATTTGGCGCAGCAGTAGAATGCTTGCCTAGCAATCTGGAAGCCCTGGGTTCGGTCCTCAGCACCAAAAAAAAAAAAAAAAAGAAAAGAATAAAGCCTCCCATATGGGTGGGTCCATGAAGACCTAGCTCTGTGTGATGGTGTATGGAGCGTGTTGTACATGCACAGGCAGGGACAGTGACCTGGAGAGGACAGATGCTTGTTTTGTGTTCATACAGTGGATGTCTGGTGTGGTGACTTTGCCACTGAGCACCCTGGCTGTGTTCAGTTCCTCTGCCTTTGAACCCAGGAGTTGTGTTGCTGACTCTAGACAGATTACTCTCTCCGGGTCCTCATTTTTGCTTGCTTGTTCATTATTCATTTATTCAAACTGTGGGTTTAAGGCAGTCCTGTCCCCAGCTCTCAGGAGACCCCATCATCTTACTCCACATTGTCCCATGGCCTCTATCTTCTGTCCATCACTCCAAGCTCAGGATGCACCCAGGTGCATTTCCTGGAGCAGAGCAGAGCAGAAGGTGGGCATGTTGCAGGCGAACACTAGAATGGTCCACTCTAGTCCCAGCACCTGGCCTTACCACCTGGCTGCCAGTGTCCCTGCCTCTAGCCCCAGCCCCACATGCAGCTCCTCAGCTGTCTGAGCTTCTGGGAAGCAATCCACGTCCTTGGGGAGTATGGGGTTAAAGAGTTAGTACCCCAAGCTCTCCTGGGCTCAGCTAGGAATGCTGCCACGTGGACATGCTGCCATGAGAGGTTGCAGGCCTGGGAGAGACTGGAGCAGTGTCAGATGTGCTCTGATCATGCTGGCCTGTCTTGCCAGTGTGCATTGGTTCTGGGCCCTGAGAATCCAGGCTGCCTCCACCCTCCTTGTTGCGCTGTGTTTGGAGCTTCACCTTTCACAGCCCAACTCATCACAGTTCAGAGGCAGGCATCTCTGCTGAACCCTAGCCCCTCTTTCCCAAGTGACTGCTCACCCACCCAGCAGCACTCTGCCAAGGAGACTGGGCATCACTCTGTACCAGCAGACCTGTCACCCTCACCTCACCAAAGGCCAAGAAGGTCTCCAAGATGTCCCCCCTTTGGTGGGTCCAGGTTTATTGTTTGCATGCTTTGCAAGCTCCCTGTTCAGCTTCCAATGAGCCTAAGAGCCACTGAAGGGACACTGAGAATGGCTGCTGCACTGCTCTGGGGTGTCCTTGGGACCCCAGACTCCTGCAGGGCCCAGCAGGACAAAGGGGCACCATCAGGCACATGTCCCAGCCTTTTCAGGGATGTGCTGTGCTGAGCAGGTGGAGGGAGAGTGGGTCTGCATCGAGAGGCACAGGAATTGGACACCCAGGCCAGGTGTCTGGAGGTAGTGGCAGACAAGGATAGGAAGCATAGCTCCTCCTTGGGGCCACCAGCTGGGTGTGGCAGGCAGGGCCTGGGACTGTGACAGGACATGTGCTCTCACGCCTCATACCTCACACTTTATATACCATACACATCACACACCACACACCTCACACACCATACCTCACACACCTCATACAATGCACTTTACAGAAACATACATCGCACATGTCCCACAGAATCTCACACAGAACACATATCTCATTTACCACGTGCCACATAGTAGACACTGTATCATACACACTAGACACCATGTACACTCACCCCCCACACCCTTACACAATGCACATGCAGTGCACACATGCACAGTTAATGCAAACATGATGTGGAACCAGTATGCGCAGGCAGCTGTGGACTGCAGTGCAGAGATGAAGGCAGGCCTCCTCCTTCCAGGGGCAAGGCTTTGAACTGCCCCCTGTGTCCATGGGCTCCTGTGGTGGGTGAGCAGGAGGATGGGGCCAAGCTCAAGGACATCACAGACCATGGCAGCTGCAGCTGTGGTGATACCCTGCTGCTCCCACTGCCACTCAGCTAGGCTAGGCAGCAGTGGCATCCTATTCCCCTGGCACCCTTTTCTCTTGCCTGATATCTCTCACAGAGACAGAGCTGAGGGGTCGTTGGCCATTGCTGGAGCAGCCATCCCCACCTCCACGCTATGGGCTCTGGGCTCTGATTCTGCCTCTGCTCTAGAGCTGAGCCATGATGTTCTCTTCTGGTGGCTCAGGGAGCTCCTTGGTCCTGCTCACTCCTGAGTGCCAGGCTTAGCTTCTGGAACATGCTGCAGGCTCATAGCTCCAGCCAGCTGCTGTTAGTTGAGCATCATTGGTCAAGTATAGTGAACAGGAGGGATTCTCTGTGGTCATGGTGGTGGGTACATTGTCCTCTGGTCACAGCATAGCACAGGCACATGCTGCCCACACAGGGGGTGATGTCACCCTCAGACACACAGCACTGCGTGGGAAGCCACCTGGACAGGAGGCAGGGCCACAGGAGATAGCTGAGCCACTGTGCAGGCCTACAGCCAATGGGAGCCAGTACAAGACCAGTGACAGGAACCCAGGCACAGCTATGTCTGGGCAAGAAGACCTGCTGGTTTTTGTGTGACATGTGAGACAGTGACAGTGTGAGGAGGGGAGGAGAGTGAGAAAGGCCTGACTCCCTATTTCCTGCCAGGGCTCCTGCACCTGCCCCCTGATACCTCCTTGTCTGTGCCTAGAATCCCATGGCCCCTCTCCCCGTACTTCTGGCTCCTCCTCACTCCCACCTGCCCACATTGCCACCACATTCTGCACCTGCAGCTGTCCACTCCGTGTCTGTCACTGCTGTCAGTTGAATTGTGTCTCCATCCTGGCTCTGCTCCTGCAATGTGGCCCCTAGGAAAGTCTTTGTGGGTGACGTCACATAAACTTGGCCACCCTGGATTAAGGAAGCTTTGTCCCCATACGACTGGTATCCAAAGAAGAGGGACATTGGCCACAGTTAGACACTGAGTTAGAGATGTGGTATTAGCCACCATCAGAAGTAGGGGAGCAGGAAAGATGTCCTCTAGGGTCTCCAGAACCAATATCTCTTCCAGTTTATGCCACCTAGTCTGTGATGGTTGTCTCTAGAATGGCTGAAGACTTGGATACCTGCTATGCTGGGCCACTGTGCTTACCATCTGCAAGTTGGTCCGGCTCTTGAGGCACCCTCCAGCCTACCCTGGGGACCTCCTGCACCCCTGAAGAGCGGTCCACAGCCCACAGGGCTCCAGGCAGCTGGCCACCCCCTGCCCACTCACCTGTTCCATGAGGAGCCCAGGTGTGTGGATACCTGCATGCTGGCACTACAGCAGATTTTCATCAGGCATTTGATGTCGCAGGGCTTGTTCCACTGAGGTCCTGCTCCTAGATTCCTCTCCCTGTGTCCCTAGCTGCTCAATAAGGAGGTTTTTTGGGGGAGGGGGTGCCTAAAGTCTCTAGTGGGCTGAGTCTATCTATTAAGAACCTAAGTTGCTAGAAAGATGCCGCAAAGGGAGAGATGATGTGATTCCCACAAGGAAGGCCAGAGTGAGCATGAGAAATGCTGGTAGAAAGGGCCCCCAAACCCAGTTGAGGTTTGGGGCACAGCGTCTTAAACATGGATTTTAGGTGGTACAGAATCCAGCCAAGGGGACCCGGCAGGATGGCTCAGTGGTCTAAAGCACCTGCTTAGGAAAGCTTAGGTGGCTGCAGGGACCATGTTTCGATCTCTGGCACCACATGCTGTGCCAGCTCTGCACTCAGGGCAGGCTGAGCCGGCCATAAAAATAAATAAACAAACAAAGAAAAGTTCTGAAACAAGAAAAAAAAATTCTCAAAAAAAAAAAAAAAAGAATCCAGCCAGAATAAAAGTACACACTCCTGCTACCAGCCTATCTGCCTGCATTTCACAAAACCCTGTCCCAGTGACACAGGAGCAGCTGCTCTGGGCCACCTGCAGCTGCCCACCGTGAAGCCAGGACCAGGTGGGAAGGCTGGGAAAGCTGTACATGTCTTAGCCTCACCAGGACTGGCTCTGCCCGAAGTTTCAAGTTTAGGTTTTTTTGCAAGTTCAAACCCCTCAGGGTGTCCTGTGGGGGGCCCCATGGCCCACAGAGCTCCAGACAGTGTCCATACCTGCACAACCCCACAGGACATGCAGGACTCCTACTTCTGCCCCAGGGCTCCCCCACTGAGTTCTGGGGAACGGCTCCATTTTATTCCCACCTAGAAATGGTGATCAAATCTGAATCTCTGTGGTCTGCTTCCTGTTAGTCATTTTTTCGCAGCTGTGACAAATCACCTGTGATGATCAAGGGTGAGGAGGAGAGGTTTGTTCTTGTGCCTGCTTTTGTTTTGGACCTTCTGGTCCATAGCCACATGGTCCCATTGCATTAGGTCTGCGCTGCAGCAGAACCACATGGCAAAGCTACCTACCTTGTGGTGGTCAAGAAGCAGGTGACAGGGAGTGATGGGGCCAGCACCCCGCACAGCCCCAGGGATGCAACTTCTTCCACTGCACCCTGCCTCCTAGTAGTGCCACTGCTGGAAGGGGACAAGCTTCCACAGGGAGCCTCTAGGGGACCATGCCAGACCCTGCCTCACTGAGGGGTCGGCGTGCTCTGGTCTAGGTGGGAGAGAGGGGACATGAGTCACCAGTCTGGGGTCTCACAGTCTCATACCCTCACAGTGCTGCCCTGGGGTGTCCAGGAACCCAGTGAGTTCAGGTTCTCATGAGCTAAAGGGTGAGACAAGTCTGAGGTGGACAGGGTGCAGCTGTGCTGCACATCGAGAGGTGGCTGATCACCCCCACCAGGGGAACCCCGGGAGCAGCTGGCCCAGTGCTGCACGAGTTCTGGCTCAGTGCCTGTCTCATCTCTTTGGCTGCCTTTTGAATTTGCTGTGATCCATTATTCATCACAGCAGAGACTGGCCCCAGACATGAGGGATGAAGACAACACAGCACAGTCACCCAGCAGGGTGACCCAGTGGCCATGGGTCCACTCTGACAAATGGGGCCCCAACCCTTCCTGTTCCAAGCACTGGTTGCCCCACTGTGGCCAAAGCCTGCAGAAGAGAGAAAATAATCCTTCCTCTCTGTGAGTTGGCCACTGGGGTATAGGTGACAGTGAGAGAAAGTGACCAGCAGGGGCCCAGTGGAGTGCTTCCTCCTCACTGTGAACAAGCTCTGCATCTCGTCAGTCCCCACCTGCTATGGTCTGAGCCTGTGGCAGGGGTCACAGCAGCCACTCGCTGTCCCCCCGGCACTCATGATGTCCCCCCTACACTCTATTCCTTCTGTCTCCTTGCTGTGCACCTGGGAAAGATCACTCAGTTCTGTACCTGCCCATCTGCCAGCCAGGAAATTCCCAATCCCCAGTAACAGAGTCTCAGGGATCAGAGATACCATGGGCTTCAACGGACAGGGATGAGAAGAGGGCTCACACTGCCTGTGCATGTGTCTCTTTCTCCCCTTTTTTGCCACTTCTTAGTAAAGAGCACATAATCTCTTTGATCCTTAAAAAATGCCTTAAAGACAGATGTGTATTTGACCATCTCAGAAAGTTTCTTTTCTTTTTATTTTTTATTTTGGTGTTTTGAGACCGGATTTTGCTATGCAGCCCCAGCTGGCTTCAAACTTGCAGTGATCCTCCTATGTCAGCCTCCAGAGTGGTGGGATCCCATTGCCTGGGTAGATTCCACTGCTTGGTTGGTTTTCTTTCACTGTACTGTGGTTACCTTAACCACAGAGAGCTCTGTTTTAAAGACAGAGCCATCCTGGAATAGAGATGATGGCTCCTGTGTGGTGACCAGGAGCCTCTGCTACCCTGCAGTGAGCTGAGACTTAGAGGCTTCTTTTTTTTTTTTCTTTTCTTTTCTTTCTTTTTTGTTTTTTTAAGATACATTTTTATTACTTTTAGTAAGAAGTAACAATGTAATAGTTTCAAAACACGTTAGTAGTATGTATATTTGCAATAATTGACACATTGCATATTGTTGTCCTCATAGTAGTTATACAGAACACAGGGTGTGGACATGATAAATTTTCTGATCGATATTGGTAAGGAAAGAAAAAAAGAAAATTTCTTCTCTTTGAACTGAGAGGAAGTAATTGTATACATAATCCAATGTTCCATAATTGCATTGGGTCACTGGTAAAACTGGCAATGTTGGAGGCTGTTCATTTAAGCCTCTTATGGCTCATCATACTAATCTAACTCTGTGTTTTATGCCTCATAATTAAGCTTTTCCGCTGGGTGATCGAGGACAAGTTAAAGTAACACCTATATAACAAAACATTCATCTTTTGTATCCTCCAAGGTCAAATCCCCTAAGGATTAACTTTGGAATCATGTACAGTGCTTTGTAGAACTGTTGTCAGTGTCAGTCTTTGGGAGAGTCACAGCCATTGCTTGACCAATTTGCTTTCTGTGAAAGCCTGAGAGTATGTTTTTTCTCCAAGTGACTCTCCTTAGACACACTGTACTTCATCTATTCCTTTCCTCTGAGGTCCCATAATCTCCTTGACCAGAAAATTTGGGACACCACTGAGTTATAGGATGTTACAGCACAGCTTCTCTTATGTCCTGAGTCCTCACTGACCTTGAAGGACTAGGGCCAAAATGTTGGCTATCCTTGTAGCCCTTTTTTCTCCAGTTTTTGGTCTGTTAACTTACATTCTCAACCCTCCAGCAGAGAAGCTTTGTGACACTGTTATTCTATAACATAGGTAATTGAGCCTAACAGCACTGTCTTTCTGAATGTCAAACATCTTTGACTTAGCTTGAAATTGGTATTTTCCACCAATCATTGATATTCTAATAAATCTCTATAGAATGTGATAAAAGCAGTTACACATTTTTATGCAGACATTTAGAAATCCAAGGATGTACAAAATTATAACCTGTTAAGCCTATGGCATTTTGCCTAGCCTCTTACTCTCAATTAATACCCTTTTTTGTTTTTTTTTAACCAAACATTTACTTGAGAGTATAGCAGTAACTGAGTTTACATTAGAAGCAGTATACATCTAAAAGACCAGAATGACAGACATTTCAAACATAGTTTTAGTCTTGCACATTGCTATCATCAATGTGAAAAACCTTTAGAAAGTTTTTAGGACCAATACCTGATTCATCCTGTGTATATAAGTGCATGGTTTTGCTCCTGCTATGTTTCTTCTCTTTTCTGCTTCCAGTCACTTCATTGTTTAATCTATAAGTCTTTTATTTCTATTCAGCTGTGTTATGATGCCCTTCCATTTTTATTTCTTCTTTAGAGTTCTTACACTAGGGAGACTATATGATATTTACACATGTAGATCTGGTTTGTTTCACTTATGAGTATATGTTCAATATACATCCATTTATATATAAAGTCTTCCAGTTTGTCATTCTTTATAGCTGAGTAATATTCCATTGTGTAAAAATACCATATCTTTTTCAACCATTCTTCAAATGATGGGCATTTGGAAAAACTTGCTCTCTACATGCTGAAAACTAAAACTTGACCCAAGTCTATCACCATGCACTAAACTAAAGTCAAAATGGATTAAAGATCTAAATATGGGGGCTGGGGAGATAGCTCCGAGGCACAAGTGCTTGCTGGGCAAGTGCAAGGTCGTGAGTTCAAACCCTGGCCCCACAAAAAAAAAAAAAAAAAAAAAAA
>PVJA010003481.1:0-94705 GCA_004027025.1 Myocastor coypus | reverse complement strand
CAGTTGAGGCTGGCCTTGAGCTCACTTTTGTAGCCCAGGCTGGTCTCAAACTCGCATCGATCCTCCTGCCTCAGCCTCCCAAGTGCTGGGATTACAGGCGTGCGCCACCACGCCCGGCCAAAAAATGAATTTTCTATGCCAAGTTCTATAAGCTTCTGGGAACGTCAATTTCAGGGAACACCACTGGTTAATGCAGAGAATTATGAGCCTCATATGATCAAGAGGAATTCTAGACTTTTGCAACTTAATGTCAAGAACAATAATGTTTCTACATATTTTAATTTTTATACATAGTTTGGCCAAACTTTCAAGATATTCGAGGAAAAGAAAAATTAATAAATTTTTACAAAATAGGCCAAAAAGAAAAATAAATTTGTAAAGGAATATAATGTACAGGAACTGAACAACATATATGTAATCTTAAACTTCAAAACGTAAAGTACATAACAGAATAAGAACAAGGTTTAGCAGAAAAGAACAACCAGAGAAAAACACAAATATTTTACAAGGAACAATATGATTGCTAATTTCAGGAAAAATTTAAGGAAGTGCTAGTGAAAAACATTGAGAGATAACATTCAAATGTTAAAAAAATAGAATTATGAAATGTAATTGAAAAATTAAGAGTAAAATGGACTTCTCTAAATGGAGTATTTCTTTTCAATTTGATTGATTTATATTACCATAACATAATGAAAGGAAAAATAATCACTGTCAAGAATAAAATAAATGTCTAGTACCAATGTACATATACATTTTATCCATTTTTTCAAAAGAAAGAATATTTAAAGAAACGACAATAATTGCACCATTAACATATGAAGCCAGGGAGATTGCTCAGGGGCTAAAGCACCTGCCTGGCGAGGACAAGGCCTTGAGTTAAGTTCCCAGTACCTAAAAAGAGAAAAAGAAAACAAAAAGAGAAAACCGAATTTTTACTAAAATAGATCCTAAAAAGTAATTGAATAATAATTTTAAAATACTGAAAGAGATTATTTTGCAATTTTATTTTGTATATCTATCTAAACTATTCAAAAGTATCATGAACACAATATACTGTAAGCAAGGAAGTACTTAAACATTTATCTCTCTGTATCTTTCGTAATTATAATTTTAATTATTTTGGTGTCATCTATTTTGTACAGGTTCTCACTATGCAGCTCAGGCTTATGAACCTCCTATTTTCATCTTCCCCAGAGCTAGGATTTCAGCTGTGCACCACAATGCCAAGTCTTGGTGGATGGTGAAACCCTGCAACAACCAAATACATTAAGAATAAGTAAGTAAAAATGTTAATTATAGAAACAATCAGAAGGAAACTTAGGAAAGACATCTCCAGAGCAGTTTTCCTATTCAGAAAGAATTTTATAAGAAAGAAAGCTGTAAGAAAGTATTCTCTAAGCATGAAAGTAAGAAATTAATAGTTAAATATAATGGGAAAACAATAGAAATAATAAATGAAAAAATAATAGTTTTTAGAAAATAATTCTGAACTCAAAAGTTGTGACCCATCAATAATAGTTTCTGTTAACATAATTATATCAAGTAAACACTCAATTTTTAACTTACAGAATTACCTTCTAACAGTGCTTTGAAAACACTGTTGTAAAATAGAAACGGTATAGAGCTTTATAAAATAACAACATCTAACATCTCTGACATCTATTAAATAAGACCTGGAAATTGATATTTAAACACTGATACTTAAACATTTCTGTGCTTGTATTTGGGAAATATTACCATACTCCAAGCCAAATATTTCATTACCATAATGGAAATCAAAACAAATCTTATCGATGGCAAGTGCGCAAAGACAGAAGGCGTGAGCAAAGGCAAGGTGGGGTCTCCGGTGGTCACGGCCTGAGTTTTGGGCACCAGGAGGGCATTGAAGATGTTACGCAGTGGTGCAGAACAGAAATGTGTCTACAACTTGGTGATCATTGTTAACAAATGACAAAAAAAAAAAAAAAAAAAAAAATAGAAGATACAAGAGGGAGATGGAGAAACAAAATTACAAATCCTCTTTTTTTTTTCATGACCAAATAATTGATCAGTAACTAAAGTTCACAAACCAAGATACAGTAGCCTGAGCATTTGCTTTTTAAATATGAAAGCAGTATACAGAGGGAGCCAGCCAATGATTTTAAGCATGACTCCCAGCACCCGTGGGACGGGAGTCCGTGTGTTCCTGATCTAGTTTAAAAGTAATGCTTCATTTGTAAATAATCCATATATATATATATATATATATATATATATATATATATATATATATATATATGTACAAGGTCTAGAGGGTCTCATTACACAGGTCGGACTCATAGTGATACTCCTGGGAGTACAGGCACAGGCCAGCATGCTGAGTATCAGCACGCCACTGGCAGGGGGTGGGGCAGCACGGCAGGAAAAGGATCAAACCCTGGTCCCCGTGCCTGCCTAAGCAGGAGCTCTAGTCCACTGAGCTATCTGGCCAGCCCTTGAGCTCAGTGTTTAATAGGGAGCAATTATTGCAACTGTGAGACTTAGTTACATGTCAATTTTAAAATCAAAGAATAAACAAATACAATTATTATTTAAAACAGTGTTGCGGGACTTACATACACTGGGACAAAAACTATCAGTGTATTCTGGAGAAGCGCAGAGTTGATCACAACGTTGCCTAAGTTTACCCACTGTGCAGAGCAGGCATGATGATGTTTATACTCACCAAAATACGCGGATGTGTGACTAAGTACTTCCTGAGTATGAACTTTTGCGCTGTAAAGGAAACCATATCCTAGAGAAGAGGGTAGAATGTTAAGAAACCACTCTGAAAAGAATCACATTGCACGGTGGGTGTGACGTGCAGGCTTGATATTTTTTTTTTTTTTTTTTTTTAGGAATTTTTTATTTTACATTTTTTTTTTCTTGTTTCAGAACCTTTGTTTGTGTATTCACTCATTTTTATGGCTGGCTCAGCCTGCCCCGAGGGCAGGGCTGGCGCAGCATGTGGTGCTGGGAATCAAACCGCGGTCATTGAAGCTGCCCCAGCTATTCCAAACTGGCACTTTAGACCCCTGAGCCATTCCGCAAGGCGGAGGGCTTGATTTTGATGCTAATGATCTGCAAGTTACAGAAGCTGCTGACAGGTTAAGGGTGGGAGCGAGATAAGGCACTTGGAACTTTAGGACTATCAATGAGAAAGCTGTAGCTCACAGGAAACCAAGCAGGGAGAAAGTGCAGCAATGTCTCTGTCTCCAGAAGCCATCCCCAGCACCATGCCAAGGATGTCTTTTTCGTCACCTACACTTCTCTGAATGCAGCAGCTCCGTGGCTGCCTGACATGTATGGATCTGCAGCTTGGGGTTATTGCCAGGTCTAATGATGTGTAGGGAGGCTACAGTTCCTTCAGTTTATAGATGACATCACTAGAAAAATAAATGCATTTCAATTAGGTTTTTAGATATTTGACTTATGGGGATACAGCAAAAGCTCCTTAACGTAGGGGCAGTAAAAACTGAGTTGGTCTTCTGTGAAGCATTAAAATGGAAATAATTTCAGTCAAATGACTGGATAAGTATATCAACAAATCATTGCTATATAAATAGGAATATTAAAAAGGTAGTATTTGGAAAAAGGTGAAGACTAATTTTCCTGTAATTGATCATTTTTCCATTAGTGTAACGTAAAAAATAATACTTTAAATAATCATAAAATTTAAATTTGTAAGATCAACTTTTTTGAGCAATTATATTTTTCCAAACAAAATTATAAATAGTCTATACCAAAATCTATAATAAAGATATAAGTATCCCAGGTTGGGGAGATAGCTCAGTGGTATAAGCCCCTGCCAGACAAGCACATGGACCTGGATTCAATCCCAGGTACAGGTGCCCAGAGCCAGCCACATGGTAGTCCATGCCTGTAATCCCAGTGCTTAGTAGGCTGAAAACAGAAGAATCACTATAATGCCTAGCTGCATAGTGAGAGCCTGCACTAAATACATGAATTAAGAAAACAAACAAACCCCCCCAAAAAACAAAAACAAAAAAAAATAAAGAAAAAAAAAGATAATAGTACCCCTACTTTTCAAATGAAGTAACCGAGGCCTAGAACATATAAAAGCATCACCAAATTTGTACAACTAACAAATGACACATCTGAAATTTTTCTGGAGAAGCATGTATCAAGAAGGTTTTAATTCTAATATCTACTAAACAAAACAGTGTTTGATCCTAGTGCATATGCAACATGAGCTAAAAACACAATAACCGTGGACACACCTGTGTTTTCATCGTAGAATCATGCTCTCAAACTTAGCTGAAGCAAGTGACTGTGCAGCAAATATGTGCATGTCGGAAACAGAAAACTGAAAGCAGTAAAATTCTTGTAAATTGAAATCCAGTTCCTTCCATCTCTGTGACTTGGAAAACTCTTTTATCTTTCTTACCATTAGTGTGTTGTCCCTTTAAAAGTTCATAATGACAGCTCTTGTAGAATAACTCAAATAATTGTTCGAGCATGGGGGTAGATGGGGCGAGGGAAAGGGGAAGGGAGAGAGGGAAGGAGACTGAGACTGAGATGGAGACAGGTGGGGAAGTTGACTGAGACAGAGACAGAGAAACAGAGGGGGTGAACTTTTAAGTTTTGAGTTTTGTAAATGTGAATTATTAATTTATATAGCAAGGATATAGTCTGTTAGTAGAGAACACTGAGTCTACTTTGGTCCATTTCAGTTTAAATACACAATTGTGGCAGTTCTCATTTTCTCTTCCTAGGCCAGGAAAGAATGCATGATTAGATATTTGCATTGACTTGATAAATGGAAATTCTCCATGCTCTGTCCTATTTCTGGATGTTCTATAAGCAGATAAAGACTATATTTTTCTATATTATCTTTTCAAGGTTGTTTGTATAGAAAACAACCTTAGTATGCAGAGACCGTCTCCTTCTAGAGCAAAAACATGAAAGCTATGTTAAGTGCCTTGGAAGAAGTAATGTGTCTTATAGAACCAGTTGTCCTATGCGGTAAGTTTTGCTGTTGGACCAAGAGCTGCCACACTTGCTTCCTGGATTCCTGAACCCAGGCCTTTCCCTATAATATAAAACGTTGCCTATATACTTCTCCTTTTGTGATCCTTAGAAACTGAGACTTGAAAAAACAGTACAAGAAATCCCTACGCTTTGATTGCTAATGTGATAAATGTTTACTTTGGGCTTAATCTTTGCTCATCTTTGGCCAGCATCCATAAATATGATCTAATCACAAGCAGAATTGATATATTACAGGTACATTACAGTCTCAGACTCTTCACTGAACACTATGTTGCTTAACAATGTATGGCTGCATTCAAGTTGCTGTTGGGAAACCTTATAGTTTCTACCAATGTAAGGCAAAGTCACCAGATTTAATTAAAAAAAAAAAAAAAACTTGGTTAAGAAAAATGATAAAACTAGGACTCTGAGTTGTAAAGAATATTTTGAAGAAGAAAATTCAATAGGAAAACTGCTCATTCTTTTCCTACGTCTTATTTATGGTCATCGTGATATTGGCTATCCCCAGGCTGATGCTTTCTCTCCCTTCCTGTTTCGTAAATGCTAATGAAGCATCAGGTGGTGGTCACAATCCTAGCTTGAACATCTAGATTTTCCAGAGGGTTCCAAATATTTATATCTTCTAGCTGTCAACCTAATGATCACTTTTAGCCTTCAACACTCTGTAGCGATCTGTAGCATGTTATTTCACCCATATATTCATTTACTCTTTCCCATTTTTCTCCCCTTACTTGAAGCATTCCTCTCTAATGACTTCTTTTCAGTAGTGTTACTTCATCCTTTACATCGTCTTTACAGAATTTTAAAAGTCATGCTAGTGTTTTAAAAGTGTTGATTTTCATGCTCCTTTTTCTACTCATTTTCCTTTATTCTCAACCATCAGCAGCTATTTATATCTATGGATATCCTTTTTTTTTTTTTTTGATATGTGCTCTTTGCTTCCCTTCCCTTCCCTTCCCTTCCCTTCCCTTCCCTTCCCTTCCCTTCCCTGCCCTTCCATTCCCTTCTTTCTTTGCTTCCCCCTCTCTCTCTCTCCCTTTCCCTTTCCCTTTCCATTGCCATCCTCAGTCTCTGTCTCAGTTTCTTGGTCTATTTATCTGTCTGTCTGTCTCACTTTTCCATTTTAAACTTCATATGCAGGTTTATAAATAAAAAATGAGCTGATTTTTGTATTATAAATCTTTATCATTTATTCAGTGACTTTCTCAAATAATTTGCTCATAACATTGAATCTTGGAATTTTATCAAACTGTGTGTAGCTGTATTAATATTTAATTTCAAACATATACTTGAGCTCTTTGCAAAAATTGTCTGGCCTATAATAACTATGTCATAGTATGATGACCATCTATTCTATTTAAACTGTTTTCAGTGGAGAAGTATTACCTTATCCCTTCAAATTTCCTTTTCTTTGTGAAGGTTACAACTATTTACCATATTTAAGAATCGAAATCTGAGTCCCAACTTTGACTTGTCTCTTTTGTTTATTTGTTCAGTGATTTACCCATTTTTACTGTAGTTTACTAAAAAATATAACTGGAATTCATACAACACTGCCAATTTGCTTTTCTGCTACTTTAATGCCAGGTATTCTCTTTTTCTGTCACTTTGTTTCAAACCTTCCAGTCTCTTCACATTAAAACTACTGCTCAAGCAACGGACTATAAAGAACAAAGGTGTGAAAGCCTTGGGCTTCATGGCATGCTCCAGTGTCCATGACAAAGTGTATGCAGTTCTCACAAAATTGCTTCCAGCCTTTTGCATGGTCTGCTCTCACATTGCCAGACCACATTTATATCCCTATGTCCAATGAAAACCGCAGGGGTAATGCTGAAAAGAGTATTACTACAGGCCAGAATAGAGACATAGCCCTAGTAGTATTTAAAGCTGGGGCCAAAGAAGAAAAGCTGTTAGACAGGCAATGGGCTAAGAAACAAAAAATTGTACAGGTGATATCCCATGAAACTAGGGAGAAACCTATTTCCTCATTCCTCTCCTGACCTCTGATCTGATACGGTCATTCATTGCCTGAACCCAGCCTCACCCATGAAAATAATGTCTAAGAGGTGGTTGTCTTAGCTACTTTTTACTCATTGCTGGGACAAAATGCCCGACACTCAAACTGAAGGAAGGAAAGGTTTATTTAGCTCACAGTTTGTGGAGGTTTCAGTCTATATTTGGCTGGCCCAAGGCTCAGTGGAGCAGAGCAGAGAGCATCCAATTCATGGCGGTGGAACAGCAACAAAAAAAGGTGGCAGAGGCAGTCAATCAATCAGGGTAGCAGAGCAACAGCTGAGTCTATCTCTCTGTCTCTCTTTATATTGCCTTCAGCCGCTTTGCCTTAGGACATCCGCCCTAGACCACACCCATAGTCTCAGTTGTACTCAGACTGATAATCCCATCAGTACTAAAACACAATTCCAGGGATCATGAATCAAGTCTCAATTTATAGAAGCCATGCCTCATGATTGCATGAGGCTTTGTGCGCACAACTCGACATAAACCATAACATTGGTGAAGTCTCCAGCTTCTAGAACAATTGTGGTCATGATTCAAGGATAAAGAGCACAGTACAAAATCAGAGACATGGATGGTTAGAATATCATTCTTGTTGTTGCTGCAGCCACTGTTGCTGTTGTTATTTTTGGTTCTATTATTATGATCATCTTCACATTCTCTTTAACGCAGTCCAATAATTGGACCAAACTACTTTATTTTTTTTCCAAACTACTTTATAAAAGTAATTTGGCTCATTTGAAATTCTAGATTACTGATCTCTAATTGAATGAGATTTTTATCTATTTGACCTGAGTACATATTGTTTATATGCCCTAGGAGAAAAAAATTAATATCAGTTATCTTCTTGATCCTCTTTTCTTTGCCTGCCCTATAGTCCCAGTTTTCTGCCCTGTTATTTGTTTCAGAGAGGATCTTCTGACTGATCGGAATTGATTTTGAATGAAATGCTCATAGATAAAAATGGGTTTCAGCACATCTGTATATATGCTTCTTGGGTAGAAAGATGTACAGAAAGTCTTCTCAGTGTATTTTTTTAATATACAAATAACTTCAGTAACATTCCAAATATAGTTTTATTTTTTTCTTTTTATGACCAAAGTATGTACCAAAATGAAAAAAAAATTGAGATAAGGCCTTGTTCCCTCCCACTGTGACTTTTATTCTAGGTCACCATACTTCTCTGTGTACCATTTTGTATTTTAAACATTCTGGTCAATTAGCTACCAAAATTAGAATAGACAATGCCCCAGAAGAACCACAAGAGGTATTTTTTTTTCCCACAGGTTTCTGTCTTTAATTTTAATTTCTAATGAATTAAATCCGTCACTGTGATTCATGCTGTATTATGATTTTGGCCCATATTTATCCCCTTTTCTTGTTTTCCCTGCTCTATGGAATTCATTAAGGGAGACATAAACAACATTGGAGGTGCTGCAGAAGGGCAGACTTGGTAACAAATCGGATGAAGTAGGATTTCCGTGGAGGTGCCTCAAATGAGTTTTTCCCTCTTCCAGGGCATGTGATTATATGGACAATGGTCATAATGGTGTCACCCATTTACATCCTTTAAAAGAAGCATCCTGGAAATTCTACCACCTTTGATTTTACTAAGGCCTCCATTCATGATGTTTCATGTTAAACTTGCCATTGTTATTTCACTAAATTGTTTTCTTGTCTGCCATGCAGAATTAATTTTGTCAAACTAGATACAAGGTTTATGTATTCTTAATGAAACGTGATAACCAAGAAAAAGCAGTGTATTAAAATGCATCATCTTTGAGGTAAAGAAGTATTCATGCCTAAGTCAGCAGTCTTCCATAAAATTCCAGCCTGACTCAGCACATAGGGGATCCCACAATCCTCCAGAAGGTCTTTCTCCCTTCTTTATGACTTAACTGCAAGAGTTGAGTAAATTCTTCCTCAGAGGAATCAACCTGAGTTTTAATTGGGGAGATCACATAAAGCACTGATTGCTCCATGAGGAATACATGTCGCCATGGAAGATGAAGTCACACAGTTGGGCCACTTGGTTGTAAGCCTTCCTTTCCTGGGTTGGAGAACTGAAATTAAAGACACTAATCATAGAGCATGATACAGTTCTGTCTTATCTTTTAGAAATACAGGCTGATCTGCAATTTAAGAGAAAAGTATGGATTTCATTATATTGAATGCTTCCTTCAAAGTCAGATGATGTTAGTGAAATTTTCAGCCTTGATAAGACCTGCTGAAGGAAAAACCTTCACACTTTGTACTTACACTGTATGTTCATTAGAAAGAGGCTTTACAATTACAAAGCAATGCAAATTCAAGTGTGAATATAGAATTATTATCTGCTTGTTGTCTTTGTAGACTGTGATCCTGGACTAATCCAAATCTCAACTTTTCCATAAGGCTTCATGTTCTTTCAAAACTCCTCAAATCTATGAACTGCTATAAATACACTGTCCTCACTGCTTACTTAAAAAGAAAAATGATATTATACTTTTCTAGTTTACCTTTATGTCACATAGCTCCCTAAATATGACAAAATCATTAACTGGTTTAATAATTCCCTTATTCCATAGTAAGTCCCTTTGAGGGACTCATTAGGTAGTTTTTTAAAAAAATATTTTATTTCAGCCTGGAATGAACAAAAGCAAATAGAAGGACTTGCCCATCACACTCACAAAACTAACATCACATTAGTGGTTTTTCCATCAATGACGGTTATAATATTGTATCAATAAAGACATGCATCCTAGATTTCAAGACAGAATGTAATACTGTTTCACATATTTATTTTTAACAAAGCATGTTTTCCTTCAACATATTTAATAATTAGCATAAAATTACTCTCACTTTCTGTAACTTTTTCTGTCCTGCTATCCATCTTCCAGAAATAAATTTTTTGGAATATTTTTCAATTTTGTAAAGCACTATAAATTAAAACACATCCTTACTTAGAGGTCAAGCACATATAACATGTGAACAAAACGTCTTTCTGCTGGAAGGAGATGGGCCCAGATGCCCCCTTGGACTTCCAGTCTCTCTTCAGATCTGTGATTAAATTGCCACAATTTAAAAATCGTTGCTCTGTTTCATGGAAGGACTGCTCAAGTCTCACATTGTTTACCTAAATATCACTCAAAGAAGCAAGGGAAATTCCGACGTGTGCTTATCTATTCCCTGCATTTACCAATTTATTCTCTTACATGTAATAGCTACTCAAGAGTTCCTCTGGCTGGACTCATTCAGTGTTTTTTCTGAGCTGTCCATCATTCACTCCATACCCAGGACCTTAGATGAGAGCCAGTGCACACATACTCATGCATGCACGTAGAAGTGCATACAGATTTGTCCCAGCTACTCAGATGGGACACTACACCTGCTTATAAAGGAAATAAAATTCATTTATATTTATTGTTTTACAGTTTGATCATTGCAATCCCTGCAGCTACTGAATCCCATGGAACTCTAGAGAGTGAGTGCTGGTCATCTACGGTCCACAATTATAGCACTGGGGGAAAATACACGTAATCACAGCATACTGTAAAACCGTAGTGTTGATAATTCATGTTAGCGATATTGGCTCTATTGAGTATAAGGAACTAGTCAAAAATCCAAAACAAGAAAATTTGAAATAATCAGTAGGTTGTTTTTACTTACAATGCTAAATAAGAATTGCCTCAAATTCTTTAAGAGAAAAGTATGGATTTCATTATATTGAATGTTTCCATCAAAGTCAGATGATGTTAGTGAAATTTTACAGCCTTGATAAGACCTGTTAAATGAACATACTTCAACACAATGATGTTATGTAGGAAATATAATAGGAAATATAATATTAATTCATTTCATTTATCTGAAGTGCCAAAATAGTGCTTTAGAAATGACTGATTTTTCATAATAAAAGTATATAGTCAGTTATATAGAAATGCATTCCATATTTTAGGTAAAGAGTGTAGTCAACATAATTATACTAATTTTTAGGAGCTAATGTCATAAATTGGATCAACTTAAGGAAAGCAATGAGACCCCTTGAGCCTTGGCTCGTCCTTGGATGGCAGCAATAAGAACTGGATATACAGACATTCCCATAGATGCACTATAAAAGCTAGAATTGAATATACTATGTGAACTACTAAATATACTGAAAGATTTTTAATTTTATTTTTTTCCAGGTTTCAAATGCATTTTTTTATTTACTATTTTTCATGACTATAAATAAGAGTTTCCACTATGGAAAAGAAAGTTAGCACAGTACATTTTCATGACTGGAGAATGGATTTTCTGAAGTCATCCTGAATAGGGTAAAAACTTAGAAAAAAACAAAAAATGACCTTCATGTTGGAATTCAGTTTTTTATATAAAGTCCCTTGTAGAAACAAAACAAAATTAAAACAAAAACAAAAAACAAAACAAAACAAAACAAAAACAAAAAAAAAAAAAAAAGGAGGGGGAAGGAAAATTTTAAAAAATAAAAGAAAAAGGAGAGAATTAAGAGGATTCCTTGCTTCTTGGACTTCTCTTCAGCTTCCTCTCCAGGGTCCTTGTTCTTCTCCTTCAGAGAGAGCTTCTAGCTTTTCAGCTACTTTTTCTGCATTATCATTTTTGCCCAGTCCTTTATTTTCTCTCTCTGCAATTTCTTTTCTGCCTTCTTCAAATTTAGTTTTAAATTTTTTTGCATTCTCAGCATTTAGGAAGCGGGTGGTAAGCAGCTCCGGCTTGGGATATTCACTGGCGAAGTCAGCATGGGTATTCCAGACCCAGGCACGGTCACTGCCAGCATTTGGCTTTAGCTCCATCATAGGCGTGATATAATGGTTGGCGCAGACTGTCAGGGTCTTGTTTTTCCTCATGAGGAGGCGGATGGTCCCCTTATCCTTATGCTTCAGGAACTTGACATCACCGGTGCGTCATTCCTTCCATTCTGGACTATCATTCTCTGAAGCAAGTTGCAACAACTTTGCTCGCATTTTAAAAAGTTCCTCCTCATCTTCCTCTAGCGTTTTAATTTCTTGCTCAAGAAGAGAAACTATTGGTTCAAACTGGGGGTCATGGTTGGATTCATCTGTATTCTCAGTGGAGGCATCATGGTCCTCATGAGTATCCTTGGTGGCCGCCATGGGGGCGCGGCAGCAGCGGTTCGGCTAGCCAGGTCGTTGCTGACTCTGCCGCCTCTAGGTGGCTACTCGTAGCTCCTTTCCTCCGCGTCTGGCGCCGGCGCCTCCCGCCCGACCGCTCTTTACCTCCTGAAAGATTTTTAAAACACAAGAAAAACCAGGGTCCTGTAGATAACTTAGCAGTATAAGTACCTGCCTGGCAAGAACAAAAACTTGAGTTAAATCATTGTATGAAAAAAAAAAAAAAATGAGAGCAAGGGAAAGAGACAGAAGAGAAAGAGACAGACAAAGAAGGAGGGGGTGGAGAGAGAGGAAAGGCTATTCACAAAAATTGCAAATGAAAGGGAAACAGAAGTTTTTATCTTGCTTCACGGTATTCTACATTATCCAACTTAGCTTTAGTGGCAATAGAAAATTTTATGGAGTAACAAGGTACTTTCTAGATCCTCAAATGACATTCCCAAACTATTTAGTAAATCACTGTGCTTTTACAATATGTCTCCTAATATTTTAAACCTTTATCTTTTGAGCAAACAGGCTCATTTTAATTCTACCTCATTGGTAGTGAGTAACTTGCTACAAATAGAATATAAAAGGGAAAAATAATGGCTTTGTAGTCAAGAATTCATATATTATTACAAAACTCACATGATGAGTTGTAAATTGTGTTGATATCCAGTACCAGTGAGGTGAGGAGGTTATTTCAGTTCTGCTATTCTTCCCCAAAGCCATAATCCAATCTCTAATCACAAAAAGCATTAGACAAGCCAAAATGAGCAAACATTGTTAAGAACTGTTATCCATTTTGGTTCAGAAGTGTTAGGGTCAGGAAATACAAAAAAGTGAAATTATCAAGGTTGTAGAAAACTGGGGACTGTGGAGATAACTCAGCTGACTGACTGCTTAGGCAAGCACAAGGGCCAATGTTCTATCCCTGGCACCACATGCCAAACCTACCCCACTCCCTGGGCACAATGAGCTAGCGGCAGATGCCATCTGTACTAGAAAGGGTGGTACTTGGAAAGACTAAACGTCCATACAGGTTGCCTCTGTCGTGGTCAGTAGTCATTGGAAATGTAGTTTCTTAAGGACCAACACAGCTTATTCTTCCTATGTAATTCAACATTAGCATGCATTATTAGACTTCTATATGACAGTGCCTTCTTCCCTTCCTATCCTTTAGTGATCTCCATTTTCTTTTGTACTATGCAATCCACTTTTTTTTCTCAAATATTCAATATGAAAAATTTGCTACCTTTACTCATAGGCAGTATTCAGCCAGTGTTGTCCCTTGTTCCTCCTTTGTGTTTCTATAGTGAGTTAATTGAGAATTTATGACAGGATTGCGTCTTGAACTCATTATTCTTGCCCATTGGTCTAGGTCAGTATTTATGTTGGATCATAATACTTTGCTTAATATGGTTGTGTTATATAATTAGGAACTGGGAAATGTGATGAAGTCTTCCATTATGACTTGCTCCTTCTCAAGACTGTTTTGGTCACTGTGGGGCCATGTAGAGATCAGAATTTTTTTTTTTATTTCCATGGAAAATATTGAAATTTTGACAGGAACTGTTTAAATATATTTATTTTTTTAGGTAACACGGACATTTTAATAATGAGTACAGGATGTGTTTTTCATTTTCATCTTATACAATTTATTTTATCATGATTTATATTTTTAACGTGCACTATTTTACTTATTTGGTTCATCTTAAATATTTTGTTATATTAATGCTACCTAAATGAAATTTTTATTAACATTTTTATTTAGTTTACATTTGCTGTAGGATAACAGATACTGACACTAGGTGTTCCTGATGGTCTCTTATATTCCTTTCTACTTCTGAAGTATACATTTTAATGGTTCCATTTTTACTTCTTTTGTTTCTTCAACTTCTTATTTTTTCTGATTCTTGCTAACAGTTTTTATTCTATCACAATTAATTATTATTTTATTTATTTTTTTTATTCTTTATTTGACCAACTTAAACTTTGACATCTTATTTCCCTCTTTTATCCTGCTATATCTGAGTTAATTCTTATCTGGTTTTTCAGGGTGTAATGCTGTTGGTTATTTGAAATATTTCTTATATTGTAATCTAGATTTTCATTACTATAAATTTCCTGCTTCTATTGTACTATTTTTTGTGATGCTCCATAAGTTTTGCATTTTCACATTCATTTTGCCTCATTTTAAAAAATATTCCATTTAAATTTTTCTTTGTCCCAGGGAAAATTGACCATTTTTTTTCTTGTTCTCTACCTTTGTTCCACTCTAGTCAGAAAGAAACTGTATGATTCTGATCTTCCCATTTTCATAAGATTTTCTTTTACTCAATGTTATCTGTTGTTCAGAAGATTTTTTTTTATACTTCAGCACACATATGCTGCTACTGCTGGATATAAAGCGCTCTACCTGTTCATTACAACCATTTGGTCTGGGTTGTTATTCAACACCGCAGTTTCTTAATTAACTTTCACCTTCGTGCTCTGTTTATTAATAAGTGAACACTGAAGTCTCTCACTATTACATTACTGATACATTCTGTTTCATTTTTGTCATTATTTGCATACTTTTTACTGTGATGTTGACTACTTATATACTTATGATTATTACACCTTCTAATGTATTGATTGGGACCATCATGTCAGGTCATTATATTTCTTTAAAGAGAGATTTTTTTATCTTAAAAATTATTTTGAGATTGATAGTAAAATACTAGTAATCAAATATTCATTGATTATAATTCCCTGTGGTCTGTAGTTCAGTGAGCTATGAGAAAACATCCTACATCTACAGAAAACTGAGGAAATATTTAATTTTGTGTATGTTTCTTGCAGTATCAATTATCTTGTTTGTGTTGATGGAGATTAAACCCAGGGCTAATGCTATGTAAGCGGTTTATCATAGAGCTTTATCTCCACTCCATCATTAGTTTTTATTTTTGTTTTCAGTATCACAGATGGAACTCACGACCTTGGGCTTGCCAGGCAAGTGCTTATACTACTGAGTTATCTCCCTGACCACCATAATTACCTTCATAATATTGCTGTGTTTGTTGTCTTCAGGAACTATAATAAAATAGGAGAAATGGAGTAGAAGCAATTGTTAAATAAGCTGCTGATCATTGTGGGCATAAGTGCTTGTATTTATTTTCCCTGCATACCTGTTCCTCATATTTCTCTCTCCTCATGTTTCATGTTTTTGCTTGATCAAGTTTTCTAACCAATTTATCCTTTGTAAAGAAGGAAACATATTTCTTTTCATTCTAGGTTCATGTCTAGCACAAGTAGACTAATTTAGAAAAATACAAATTACACAACAGATTGACAGTGGCATTTTAACCTTTTTAGAGAAACACTGAAACCTCAATATTTTTGTACCCAGTTTAATGAAGAATGGACAGTTATGATGAATGTGAAAAATCAGCAAGTATAAATAAACATAAAACCAAAGAAATGTAGCAATGTTCTTTTGTTGATGTTCTCTAGTTTTGTGTCCCAGAGATAATCATCCTTCTTCTCTCTGCATATAATAGGTTGGGCAGCTCTTGCTAACCAAGAATTCCTTGTGATGTGATTCGTAAAAAGAGGAGAAAATCCTTCCTTGAATTATTTTAAATAAACTTTATCCTGGAAGCATGCAAGGGAAAGAATAGAGAAACAACATTATTTCGGATGTTTTCTGAAATTCCTTCAGTTTATCTAGTTACTATATTGAGGAAGGTGCCATATTCTTGGTATTATGGCATGAGACTCATCACAGTCCTATTGAAAATTCAAACTTTCTTTGAGCAGACAGATTAGAAACATTTGAGAAAACAGCACAAAACTTAAGAATAAAGACTGCTATCATTACCTTGCATCAAGACATAAATCAAAACACAAAGACTTCACTCTTCTTCCAGTATATCATGAAAATAATAATTGGTGGAAAAGGACAACACAAGGATGTATTGCAAATTTCATTCTACTCAAAATTGCACGCTTTTAAAACAACTAATAGACAAATTTCATAACAAAACTATACATTTTGTTTAATTTTTACAAGCTAACAAATAAAAGTTAACTTAATTTTTTTTTTCTTTTTTTGTACAAAGGGCAAAGAATTACCTGGTGCAGTGGCCAGCATCATTAATGCCATACTGCACATCTCAGACAGTCGTTTCTTGTTTAATCTTCCCAGCATTCCCTTACACTTCTTCTCCACAGTTCTCAGCTGAGCTGATATTTTATATTGCTTCAGCTCAACATAAAAAGTTAACTCCCGTTTAGGAAATGTTCATTTTTTTTTAAATGAAAGTATTTCACTTCGAAAGTGGTTCAGAAAGTGTTGAGACAGTCACCATGAGTATAGGCTTTGATAAGTTGAAAGAAACCTTTTTCACAAATAGGATAAGATGTTTTAGTAAAAAATGCAAATGACCTCTTACTGATATATGTTACAGTGAGTATGCCCTTGGATGCTTTTAAAATAATTTCAACAGGGAAAGAGAGATCTCAAAGGTAATAGTCAATGAATCACACAGATTTTAATAATTCTTGCCCTAAAAATGTGGAAATCATGATTCAGAAATAAAACAGCATTTCTAAGAGTAAAAGTATATTATTTCAATTACTTCCTGTCACCAATTGGAAAAATGAAGTGACAAAATCCAACAAAGAAAACAATGCACATAGCTCAAGCAAACATGCCAGAACACCAGAGTCTGCAAGCTCATTTGCGGTGAATCTTTGGCTCCTTTGCCAGTAGCAGCAATCTTCACTTTCTCAGTATTAATTAACATCTTCTGGGCATTTAAGAAGAAAGAAAGTGCTGTGATATGTGTCATTCTCCCTTTGGCTTTCTTCACTTCGTGCAATAACTTTGAAGTCTGTCCTTGTACTAACAGCAGGGGTTTAATTTTTACTACTGTATTAAATTCAGTTCTCCAAATAAAAACTTTCTGCTTCTACGTTCATCACTTGAAGAATATTAGATTGGTTCTAATTCAGGGCATTTATGAATAATACTACTATAAATATCTTTGCACACCTTTATATTAACTTCCCTTGGACAGATTTCCAGGCATGAGCATACTGCATGTACAGTGTACATAGGCTTAATATTTTAGAATTCCATGTAGTTTTCCAAAATGGTTGTCCCATTTAATGTTCCAATTTAATCATTTCACTGACAGTGGTTAAAAGTTGTGCTGTCTTGACATCTTCCCTACATCTCACTATCTTTTTGATTCTAGTTGTATGTTTATGTATAGTATCTTACTAGGACCTATGTTTGCATGTTACTGGTCACTACTGTTTAAACATATGTTAATGTGTTTATTTTATTTTATTTTATTTATTTATTTATTTATTTATTTTTTTGTCTTTTTGAGACAGGGTCTCGCTATGCAGTTTTTGGCTGGCCTTGAGCTCACTTTTGTAGCTCAGGCTGGTCTCGAACTCGCACCAATCCTCCTGCCTCAGCCACCTGAGTGCTGGGATTACAGGCGTGCGCCACCACACCGAGCTTTTTTTTTTTTTTTTTTTTTTTAATGTGTTTAAATTTTACTCATCCCTACACACTTCTCCGTGGAGCAATGTTGCAAGTGTCTGCCTATTATACCACATTTGCTTTTGTGCCACATCATAGTTTAAAGTAAAAACATGTTTAGGTATATAATTTGTATATCAGCACAGGATTTACAAAGAATTTTCTCACAACTTTTAACTTGTTCCTCCTTTTTCTAAGTGTTGGCTTTTTATAAATTTGAGTTCATTCAGTTATTCTATCTGGGTTGTTGTTTTGGAATTTTACATCAGCATTCTGCCCAGTCATGTTCTTAAGTATTTTTTGTTTGCATTCTTTCAAATATTTTAGTTTTACTTATTCGGTTAGATTTGTAGTTCATTTCACATTTATTTTATTTATTTATTTATTTATTTGTTTATTTATTTATTTATTTATTTTGGCTTTTTGAGACAGGGTCTCACTGTGCAGTTCAGGCTGGCTTTGAGCTCACTTTTGTAGGCCAGGCTGGTCTCGAACTCGCAGCGATCCTCCTGCCTCAGCCTCCCAAGTGCTGGGATTACAGGTGTGAGCCACCACGCCCAGCTCTCATTTCACATTTATTATATATAGTTTAAAGTTTTTATTTTCTGTAGTTCAACACACATTTATCCAACTAATTTTTTGTTCAAAACTATTTTTGAACAGTTATCAAATACAACGAATATGAACCAGGCTTTGTTTCTAGTTTCCGTATCCAAGCAATATTTATAACTGTCTTGTCAAATTTTATGAGAAACGTTTTATGCAATTTTGATAAAAATTGTGAGGAATCTATGGCTAACTCAAGACAAAGAACCACATTTGCAATATTATTTTCCATTCTCTGGGCTATTTCTGAATTTATTTGGATAATTCCTCATTTTCCTTGGTGAAATTTATACTTTGTACTGTACAGGTCAAAACTTATATTAATATATAATAACACTATGTATTTTATTGAATTGTTATATGCTTATTTACATAAAGAAATCAAATTTTATGGTGACACTTTCCTAGAAGTTTTCTCATTGCTTATAATTTCTTCCTTGACTTTGAGATTACTTAGAAATATGTGTTTTTTAAATATTCAAATATTTTATTTTTCATATATTTCTTTTTTCTTACAGAGTTCTCAGTTAAATTTATGTTTTCAGACAACTATTCAATATGATTTTAGTTCTGTTAAATTTTGTAAGACTCATGTTTTGGCTTGGGCTGAGACTCTAAAACAGAAATTCATTCCCTGTATATATGAAAAGAATGCGTGCTTTTAGCCACTACCACATTATTTCATAAGTTAGTTATGAAGATGACATTTTACTGAAACTGAGGCATTGATATCACAACTGTTTTAGAGCACCATTTTGCCCTCATTATTTGCAGTTCCTGTTGTTAGATACATTAAATACATGTATATTTTTGTTTTATATCTTTCTAATTTTGATCTGCTCTTCAATATTATTAATAATAATTCTGTGGGGAAACAAGTCTTGCTACAAGAGCATTTCTTTCTCATGTCATGTAAAATAAAATGTAGTTACTATTTACTGATTATACATTTTGCCATGCTCTTACTCTCTTTTTTCATTTTCTGGCTCTCTCACTCACCTATTTTTCTTTCTAACCATTCTTTAATATTTTCTTTTCTTATTTCTTGTTTCTTTTCTATTCTTTCTTTCTCCATATTAAATTTCCTTTCCAAATATTTATCAAGGAACCACTGACATTAAGATTTCTTTCTCCATTCCATAGTTTTGCCAGAAAAGATGCAATACAGAAGATGAGACTTATAATCTTGAGTGTTTCTAAAGGTAACGCAGTGGTAGAGGGCTTTGTTAGCATGTACAGAGCCCCTAGCTTGGAGCATGTAAAGCTTGACACATTTTGTTAGCTTGAGGAGTTTAATCCCTTAACTAAGTAACTCAGCAGTTCCACTTTCTTGGGTGTCAGGGATATGAACTCACTAGTCCAGGGTGTTGTTCACTGTGTCAATTTGAGAAGGTTAGAAATTTAGCTAAGTGATCCAGCAGGGGCCCAGGGACCTCACTTTATAAACATCCTGAGCTTGTACAAGAGGGGGCAGGGAGATGATGTGAATGCTACACGTACACAAGAATGAATTGATTGCTTACAATACATGGGAAGAAAAAAGCTTTCCTTTCTCAATCTTACTGCTTTGCTGTCTTCTGCCATCTTGAAGTATTTCCCCTCTGTCATGTCACCCTGACTTGCAGTTGATTTTAGAATGAAACCTCCACAAGCTGTGAGCTAAGTAAACATTTTCTTCTTTAATATTTTATTTTTTGTATTATAGCAGACTCAGCCTTCCATTGGAGTGGGACTGGCACAGCATGTGGTGCTGGGGACTGAACTGCAGTCCAACTATAGTTGCCTAAACTTTCTTAAGCAGGTGCTTTAGACTGCTGAACCATCTCACTGTCCCCCTCTTCATTAATTTTGGGTATTAGGTGTTTTGTCTTCACACTGAGAGGAAAGTAAACAAGACAGATCACCATCACCAAATAAACAACAATAACAACAAAAAAAACCCAGGTAAATAGAAGGCTATAGCTTGGTGGTCAGTTATATATTGAGGGTCTCAATACCACTGTGAATAAATACTTATGACAGTTGAGTAGTATAATTTACAAATGTATCTGTATGTCATTTTCTGTAACAGTGTATTTGCTTCCTCATTAGTGAACACAAAGTTTTGTTGGATCACTATGTGCCCTTAGGATCCAGCCCAGTATCTGAATATCATGAAACTGAGGCAGCCCCATAGTGTCCTTGTTTTCCCAAGCATCCTGTAATAAAAGAACCACAAACAGGGTCTTTGGTGGCAACAGGAATTTATCCTCTTGTAATTCTTAGAGGGAAAAATTCCAAAGTTGTGACTTTGACAGAGTCTTGCTCCTGCCAACAGTTTGGGGAAGGAATCTTTCCTTGCCTTTCTAGGTTTGGAAGGCCTAGATGCTTTCAGTATCATAACAAGAATCTCAGCCTATTCCTTTCATTTTAATTTATTTATTTTGCCTTTGCCTTCCTTTCTGTGTCTCTTCACATGGCTTTCTTCAGTTCATGGGTTGGTCATAATTTCCCCTCTTTATAATTATGCTAGTGTTTTTGGATGAAGGCCAAAGCACACTCCACTATAAGTTCATTAACTGTATCTGAATCATCCTTGATTCCCATTAAGATCATATTTGAGATATTGGTAGTAAGAACTCAATAAATCTTTTATGGGGCAGAAATAACCCATAAATACTCTTAGAATACCAGTGTTTACATTTTATTATGGCATGAATATAGATAAGGCTCAATTTTAAATCACATACATGTTTGTGACCATCACTGTGCTAGACTTGGGGAGTAAAAATATCAAGTGTTTGGGGAAGGTAGGGAGAGTCTAAAATACTAGTTCAAAGTCAGGGGACAGCTCTACGCTGCTTAGGAGAAAAAGATTGGATGGATAGGGAAATGGAAGCTGCACAAGAACGGAATATAATGATTAAAGTTTAAGTGTTAAACAAAGAGAGACTCAGCAATTGCTATAGGAGGAATACGTACCTCTATAATCACAATCAGTTACATCATAAAGCCTTCAGTTCTTTTCATACTTTGTGCCCACAGCCCATCACCTGTCCCTATTGTCTTCACGTTAGGGCCCAAATGCTGGAGACTGCACAACTACATTAATAAATGAAATGACAGAAAGGAGAGAGAATCAAAACTTCTCCCATAGTGAACAAATATTCTGGTTTAGAAGTTATAAGCATCATCTCTGTCTACATGGTGTCTATGAGATATGATCTCATGTGCCCTCCCAAATTCAAAAGTTACCATATGCAAATTAAGTTGAAGTATTCTTCACTAGGACATCTGTTCTTCTAAACCTAGTTATGCTCTAGTAATATTCTGAGTAAATTATTTCACAATCAACCAAATTTCCTGAGTTGATACAAGGTGTAATCTAAACATGTAGTAAATATTGGAATTTTTAAAAAAATTACTAACAAGGCTGGCCATATAGCTCAGCTCCATCTGCTCAGGTAGAACACAGCAGCCAGGTTTGAAGCCCCTCTCCTGTCCCCGTGTGCTGAAACAGTCATTGAGACTGGGCGTAGCAAGGCATTCGAGTAATCCCAGCACTTGGGAGACTGTAAACAGGAGAATCAATGAGTCCAGTCTATGTAGTGAGACCCTGAAGACCCTGTAGACCTTACCCTAAATACAGAAAGAAGAGAAAAAATTCTAAAGACCTGCTGCAAGTAATGCTCCTCAAAAGTACTCCTCTACCTTTAAACATAATTAACCTATTGTTCTTGCAACTTTGTGAAGTAGTTCTGGAAGTTCTCTTTTTTGAGTCTTTAGTTTCACTGCTGTCACCACCTCCACTACATGAATCAATTTAAAATATTGACCTTTCAAAGTCATTCCAGCCTTAGAAAGAGACAGACAGTCACACAGTGCCAGAATGGAATATCGGGTGGATGAGGACCACTGTGTTATTTCTGTAAGGCTTTCTTTCCATTGATTGTTACGGCCAGCAGCATTCGCAATATTTTTCATTATACCTCATGAAGATACTTCAGAAATGTGACTTCCACAACTTTTGTGGAAAATGGAAGAAACAATAGGAAAATGATGGTGCATGCAAGGTAGAGTGTTTCTGAAGGGAATTAATGGCTATGTGGCTCTTGGTGTGCTGCAAGCTTTGAATTTTAAACACAACAGTACATTTTGATCATTCACTCTGTAATATTTCTAGCATATTTCTTTTACTTCCCTTTTCACATTATATTTTTCAATACATTCTGTGACATGACCCTAGAATGTAATATATTCTCTTCTGTTAATAAACACTTTTATGTAAAAATTGAAAATATGACAATAGTCTTATCTCGCTAAACTCCTTGATGCCAATCATATTTTATTTCATATCCAAATGTAAGCCATAATCGCATCTCAAACTTACAAGAACTTTTTAAATTTCCCATTCTGAACTCTTCATATTTCTGTATTGCATTCAACTTGCACTGTGTGTCAGTCCTGTACTCATTTCTGCTATCTTCATTAGCCTCTCCAGTCCCAATAATTCTAGGCTGGTTCTCCCTAACTATTATATCTCAGTTTGAAGATCACTTTCAAGGGAAACCTTCTGGGATGAATTCCATTATCCTCAATTAGGTCAAAGCATGATATCTTTCGCTTCCCTATAGAAAATATAAGCACATTGGGAAATAAATAATTGGTACTAATTTCTTATCAAATTTGAACACTTTAATCTGTCCATAAGTGAAAATGTCCTTGTCCCTTTTATAAATACTGCTTCATACCATTTAAGACAGAAACCTAAGTATATCAGAATAGGAATCACTAATAGTTCAGTACATAGTTTTTTGTTTTTTTTTTAACATGGAATGCAACCTCTTCACATCACCTACGTCACTGCCAAATGGTTTTCTCCCATCTAAACTGACCTTCTTAATACCTATAGGTCTGCAGTGCTCTTGCTACTCTTTGAAAATGAAGTGTATGAAAGCATCCACTTCTGTATTTAATGACAGCCTTCAAACAGTAGCTAAGAGCAGAATTCAGCCCAGAGCTCTTTGAGTGCATGAGGAGTGGAGGAAAATGTGTCAATTGATATTAAAAATTACAATCCCTATCACTCTTGAGCTTTAAAATTATGTCCAAAAGCATTATAACTTAAAATGGTAGAAGGCTTTTAAAGCTTTTTCAAATTCTTTGATAGCAGTGATGATGATAAGAAAGCAAACTGGAAACCAAAGAGAAGAGAAATAATGATTAGAGAAGAATCCACTGTGTGTGTATGTATGCATGTGTGTGTGTGTGTGTGTGTGTGTGTGTGTATATATATATATATATATATATATATATATATATATATATCTCAATGTCCTTGTGAATTTTTTGGTACAATTATGTAATGTGTGCATCATTTTCAATTATTTACCTGGGTAGATATTTTTCCAAAATAAAACAAAACAGAATGTTAAATTTTTTTCTCAATTTCAATATCCTTGACAGTAGAATGAAAGAGCATCCCTGTGATGATGTAGGAGGAAAAATGATTTTTTCTGCTACACTTTCACACAACAGCATTTCATAGCTCTGGATTCATAAGAGCTTTTCTCCGACAGAACAAATAATTCCACTGATGACTCTATGTTGGACATTGGCTCATCCAATAGGTTCCTGTCCTGATGACTCTATTGAAGAAATTATCAGTCCCCCAGACTAAGGACTCAGTTCCATGGTAAACGTCTCCTGAGTTCATATGCCAGTCACAAAACACACGTTGTGCCCTGTGCCCTGACCAACAGCCTTAAATCTGTTTTTCATAATCTCACTTTACTTTTAATTAATTTGCTGTAGTCATACAATTTGGGTTAAAAAAGTGAAATTAGCTAAAGCATAAACACACTCAAATAGTATAATTTAAAGACTAAAATGGCATAAGGTATCTTTTAAGAAAAGTCTCTGGATTTCACCCAAAACCTGTTTAAGACTGAGTTTTCAGAATGGGCACGTCTGGAAGCCAGCATGGCAAACAGTGACTTTTGACATTATGAGCTCAAAATCCTCTATCCTGAGTGGGACAATTCCACAAAAGAAACAAACAGTCCATTAAATGGTAGAATGAATATCCACACTTGTAAAGCAAACCCTAGAACTCCCCTTTTTCATAACGCAATAATAAGCCACTGCCCAACAAATTCCTCCATTGCCTACCAATTTGGCATTCTTGACATTTTCTAGCTCTTTTCCTTTTTGTTGGTTAACTACACAGTACATTGTTTTACTTCTGTGAATCCCCAGTACTATAGTATTCTATGTGTGTTGGTAATGAGCTGTTGCTTAGTGTAAGTTTTTTTCTTATTTATTTTAATTTAACAATAGTTATATTACATATTTTCATCATCAGATCAGTTCAGATTAATAGATATAGGTGTATAAGGATGATCAAACAATTAAACGTTAACACTTTCAATAAACATTACTTTTTTTAACAGTTAATGGCATGTCTTTATTTGTTATGGCAAGTGCTGCCAAGAAGACAGATAAAAATACGGACATAAAAAATGTGTATGGAGGATGAGAAGAAAGGTCCTCAGAGCCTCCATGTTGTCTCCTCATCCATCACCCTCCGAGAAGTTCCACATGTTTAGTTCAGAAGCCACTTTTTGTTTTGTTTTAATGGAAGTTTCATTATATAGGTATAGTCAATGAAATCATCAGCCATGGTGGTTCAATTTTTAGATTTTCTCATTTCTTGGGAGCAGGCTTGGAAAATACTGAACATTCCCACCTTCTAATCACATGCTTACTTCCCTGAGAGCTATCTGGGGGCCCAATTCTGACCCTAGTGGGGGTCTCCAGGTCCTGGTCTTCTCATTAGCACTCTAGTGACACCTCCATTCCTCCTCAGGAAATTTCAGTAATTTGAAGAGATACATGTCAGGAAACCGGAAGGAAGAAAAATGTAGACCTGCCGAGCTTAAATCTATACTGTATGAGAACTGCTGTGATGAGAACTGGAATTCCCCAGAGATGGAGTATAAACAGACCGATATGTTAGTCTGTTATACACTTACGACACACAATGTAGCAGTTTGTTCCTAAACTACTCTCCTACTCAACACATCATTGTCCAATACGTTTTTCCAAGAATGATTTTGGGAGGATTGTTTCCTTTTCAATTTTGTTGAAGAGTCTGAGGAGTATTGGGATTATATCTCCTGAAAATATCTTGTAGAATTGAGCTCTGAATCCATAGGTACCCAAGATTTCCTTGCTGGTAGGATTTATTTTTCTTTTGTTTTTTAATCGCATTTTGTATTTCATTGGGTGTTATTGGGTTATTGATAGGTCTTATACATTATTGATTCAGTTTTGATGATTTGTACCTTTCTAGGAATCTATCTATTTCATTTTTGTCTTCATTTCTAGTACAGTAAAATTCTCAAAGTTTCTATCAATGGTCTTCTGAATCTCCACTGGTTCTATGGTAATTTTGACCAGTTCTTATTGTGTGCATTTGAGTTTTTTCTTTCCTCTTCTGATGAGGTTAGATAGAGGCTTGTCAATTTTATTTAAATTTTCAAATAATCAGTTTTTTGATTCGTTAATTATTTTGTTTTCTTCATCTACATTGATGTAACATTTCCTCTAATCTTTATAATTTCCTCCCATCTTTGGGCTTTCGTTTTGGCTAGCTCCTTTTTTTCTAGATGACTGATATACAGCATTGTTCCTATTTTGTTTTCTTACTTTGTGAGTTCAGAGTAATAAGTTTCCTTCTACAACCTGCTTTCGTTGCATCCCGTAAGTTCCTATAAGTTGCGTTTGAATTTTCATAAATTGTAGATATTATTTAATTAGTTGTTTAATTTCATCTGTAACCTATTGGTGATTGAGGAAGATATTGTTTAATTTAAATGTGTTTATGGGAATTTTGAAGTCTCTTTTGTAATTTATGTGAAGTTTCATTGCACTGTGGCCATATAATATGCACGGAATAATTTCCATTTTCTTGCTGATACTTAAGCATGATCATGTGGTCTGCTTTAGAAAATGTCCCTGTCCCATGTGCAGCTGAAAAAATTGTGTACTCAGAAGCAGCTGGTTGCAACACTCTGTATATGATCACTAAGTCCATTTGTACCCAGTTCTGATTCGGTTCTGTCTGTTCTTTGCTAATTTTTTGTCTGCTTGACCTATCCTTTTGTTGTAAGGGGGTGATAAGATCTCAGATGTGGTATGGGACACTAGAATTTTCAGGTCCATTAAGATTTGTCTTATATAGCTGGGTGCTCCCATGTTGGATACATACATATTTATAAGTGTTATCTCTTCCTCTTTAATTTTTCCCCTATTATGTAGTGGCCTACTTTAACTCATTTGATCATTCTTGCTTTGATGTTCAGACTGTCTGAGAATGATTGCTACTCCTGCTTTTTTTCTGAGGTTCTTGGACATGTACTATTGCTTGCCATCCTTTGACTTTCAGCCTATGAAATTATTTATGAGTTAAGTGTGTTTCTTATGTGCAACATATCTTTTTTTTTTCCTAATTGACCATGCCAGTCTATTTTATTTAGTTGGTGAATTGAGACCATTTACATCGATGGTTACAAGTGAGACTTATTCACTTATGCTTGCCATGTTTTTTACCTGCTGTTGTTTACTCCTTTATGTCCTGTGTTTAACTGTTTGTCCAGTTGGGTGGATTCTTTCCATTCTTATTCATCAGTTCTGGTCATTTTGGTCCCTCTCTAGAACATCTTTTAGTGTAGGGTTGGCTTTGTCATTGTGAAATTCTTTAGTTTTTCTTTGTCATGGAAGTATATTACTTGACCATCAAATTTTAAAGAGTGTTTTGCAAGGTATAGCAGACTGGGCTAGAATTTGTTTTCATGAAGGATTTGAAGTGATCTGCTCCATAATCTTCTCGACTTCATGGTTGTGCAGAGAAATCTTTCAGTATTCTTATCTCTTTTTCTTTAAATGCGATCTGTTTCATTTCTCCAGTGGCTTTTAATATTTTTTGTGTGTGCTGGATTTCTGGGATCTTAGTTATTATATTCTGGGTGTGTTTTTAATTGGATTGATGTTATTTGCAGTTCTAGATGCTTCAGTTAACTGAATGCCAGATTGTTTCCCCATATTTGGGAAGTTTTCTACTATTACTTCTCCTCTTTTATATTCCTTTTATATCATTTGAATTGTTTCCTTCTCTCTCATTGATGTCTATTAATTTCACGTTGTTCATCTTTGCATCGGTTTTTAGATGTTGAATTATTTTTTTCCTGCACCCTACTTGTTTTTAAGAGATCTTTTATTAACTTTTTACTAGCTGCAAAAGTGTCCTCAAGATCTAAAACTCTATTTTCACATTCACTTAGATGGCTTTGCTAGCTTGTGATTGAGGTTTTAATTTCCCATGTATCTCTTTGAGTCTGAATCATGTAATCTATTTCTTTCCTATATAGTTCATGCAAGGAATCCATCATTTTAACATCTAATTTTTTTATCAGTGTCTTCTTCAGAACCATTATTAATTCTTTCATTATAGTTATCCTTTCCTTTTTTGCTTCAGAAATTATTTCTGATATGATTTCCTCTCTATCTTTCTGCAATTGTCCCTTTACTTTAATTCAGAGATTTCTTGTTTTGCTTCAGAGATTATTGCTTGTCTGATTTTCTTTATAACTTTCTGCAGTTGTTTCTTTACTTCAGACATTATTAATTTAGAGATTTTAGCTTGTGATTTCTATATTTTTCTATGGCAGTGTGTCCTGCACTTTTTCTTAGTGGGTTCAGGCTTAAGATTGCATTTTGCTCCTTCACTTTTTCATTTTGTATGGCACTGTCCTCTGAACTTTGCATAGAGCCTGGTGCAATTATACCTTTAGCATATTTCTTACCCTAAAGAGATTATATAGTTAAGGCAGTCATAGTTTTGTATTTACAGAACTACTTTTAGGAACACTAATTTTGGGTAGTGATGTTTATAAGTTGAGAATCTTTTATAACCGAGTTCATGTTTTGTCTGTGTAGCTAAGCAGATATTAAATTGTATGTAATTTAGTTCACATAATTTCTGTCTGATTACCTTCCTTGATTTACCTAGGGCCTTCCATGCAAGCTAGTTCACCCAGTTTTCCATTGCCTTCTCTATATATCAAGAGAAAAAAAGAGAAGACACTCTTATAGATCTGAGTCTAGGAAAGTTTTGCATCTTACCTGGTACGATTCTACCAAGTTTGAATTCATCCAGATGTGCCCAGCTTGGGTCTGGCTGCTGTTTTTAGATTCTTCCTGCTGCAGCCTGTGCGAGTGAACACCACATACAAGCCAGGCCTGGCCTGGGTCCAGAGGAGGTGGAGAGAGGCAGGCAGCATGGGGCAGGAAGTCTCTCTGGTGTGTCAGGGCCAGGGATGGATGGGTCCAGAGGAGGTAGAGGTCAGTCTGGCAGGAGGTGTGTGACAGGAAGTCTCTCTGTTTTGTTATTTTTTTTTTTTTTTTTTTTTTTGAGTTTTTGAGACAGGGTCTCGTTATGCAGTTGAGGCTGGCCTTGAGCTCACTTTTGTAGCTCAGGCTGGTCTCGAACTCGCACCGATCCTCCTGCCTCAGCCTCCCGAGTGCTGGGATTACAGGCGTGCGCCACCACGCCCGGCTTGTTTTGTTATTTTTTTATGACCAATTTTTCAGCTTTATATCTGGCAACCTAAAGAACTAATTCAAAGTGAAGGTAACATCATTCAATATAGCAACTGTAACTTAATAGGTATCACTTATTTAATGAAATTTTGTATCATCTCTACTATCTTTTTTTTTCTGTTTTGTACTCTAGAAGTGACAGCAATGACAACAACAATTGCCATTGGATGTATGCTCAACAATGCAAGGTACAATTTATTTAAAACATCTATTTAGGGATTAATGTTCTGTTCATGTGAGCAAAGAGAGAAAGGCTATTACAGAAATCATATCAAAGCAGTAACAACTACCATTTGATTTTTTGTTTCCTAGACAGTGGGCATATTCAGTTTCCTAAATGTCTTTCCAGTTTTGCAACCTTTTATACACATTTATTCATTTCCATATGCAAACTTTGTTGGGTAAACAAACATTGGTGGATATAAAACAACAGGTACACTTGATATTAAATTCACACTCAGAAGAATGATAGAAAATCTCCTCTCCCTCCCCCCCCCCCCTTGTTTTTCTTCTTAGTCTTAGAATCAGGAGAATTCCTTAGATAACTCTGAATTTAGCTTGATATGTCTTATTTTAATATTTGGCTTTCAGGGGCCGGGAGTGGTGGTGCACGCCTGTAATCCCAGCACTCGGGAGGCTGAGGCAGGGGGATTGGTGTGAGTTGGAGACCAGCCTGAGCTACAAAAATGAGCTCAAGGCCAGCTTGAACTGCATAGCGAGACCCTGTCTCAAAAAAGACAAAAAGAAAAAATTGGTTTTCATTTGAATTCAGAGACTCTTTCAGCTTTAAATTTTTACATGTTCCCTGAGTTTTTGGACTTTTGTGGGTTTTGGACCAATATCTTAAATTATAATCATGAAGAAAATACTTGGAGTTCTTCTAATTAGCCTTCTGTACTAAATATTTGCGTGTTCATGTTAGAAAAAATGCTATTTGACATCAACCCAGACGAAGCTCTTAGGAAATTAATAATAAAAGTCCTTTCTAGTCTTTTCACATGTAGTTCTTTGAGTGTTTCTCTTCTTTTCACATTACACATTAGCTCCTAATTTCCTTGATAAAGGATCATTTTAATTCAAAATTCATGCTGATATTTATCCAGTACTCACTTAGAGAAAAACTATTCCCATTTCAGTGGTTCCCAAATCTCAAGGTAGTCTTGTACCTAGTTTTCCACCTACAACCTATCAGCAATATCATGACAGTACTATAGTTCAGTTTTAATATTATATCATATCTGATGTAATTTAAAAGAAAGATGATTTTTTATGTAGGAAAATTCATTGTGAAGTAGTATTAGATGATTACGTGAAAGAATGGGGATTTTGAGGCAAAGTATTACAGGGTGTTCAGGGTCTCACTATTAGATCAGACTCGTAGTCATCTGCCTATTACAGCCTTCCAAGAGCTGGCATTATAGACATGCACCATCAGGCCCAGTCTCAGTTGCTATCTCATTGTGTCCCAAGGGCAGGAGCGGCACCACAGGTCCAGAGATTGAAGCCCTGACCCTGTGCCTGCCTGCAAGTACTTTAATCTGCTGAGCTGTTTGGCTGGTGCTAAGCATGAAAATTTAGATAAATGTAGTAACCACAGTCATTTTCCTTACAAGTAAAGTTTTCTGCAAACAAGACCTTAGAGCTACACACTCTAAACGCTTGTTTGATTTTTATTACATTATAAACCTGTAGTTGAGACAGTCACTCTTCACACTGTGAATGTGCTTATGACTAGTATGTAAGGCAACTGTAGGAGGTCAAAGGACAAAAAGATTGATTTCTTGCTACTCATCACAGCAAAGTTGAGGAACTCAAACACACCATTCCTTGATATTCTGTAAAATAGAATTCACATGATTAACCAGAAAAAAGGAAGGCACTGGATGGTGAATGATGATAAAGCCTAAGTGGTTGGGAAGAAAAAAGAAATGCACAATGGTAAAAGGAAAAATAATAAGGTTTCCTATCCTTAAAATTGGGAGAATGTGTGTGTGTGTGTGTGTGTGTGTGTGTGTGTGTGTGTGTGGCTGATCGCTTTTTTCTAACAAAAGTACTTGTTAGAATAGCTCAACAGACTGAAACACCTGCTTAGGCAGACACAGTGGCAGGGGTTCAATCCCCATGTGTGTGCTGGTGCCATCCTGAGGGCGCGCTGAAATGATGATTGAGACTTGGTGTGGTGGTGCACAACTACAATCCCAGATCTTTGTGAGGCTGAACACAGGTGGATCACTAGGAGTCCAGTCCATGTAGTGAGACCCTGAATGCCTCATAGGCCCTATAGACCCTTACTGAGAAGCGCGCATGCACACACACACACACACACACACACACACACACACACACACATCTTTACTCACATCAGCACTAAATTTTGTAGAATAGCTATCTTCCCACGTTATGAAATGTCACTGATACATTGATACTTTCAGGTATAGAATTCCAATGAATAAATAGATGAAAGGTCCTTATTCTCAACCCTTGGTGCCAGCATCAGCAAAGAATAGAATCCTTTCACCATCTCATATAGGCAATTCCCAAGGAAAGAAACTCCAAGGTCAGTCAAGATCCTTACCTCGCCTCTTCTTTTGCCATTCTACTCTTCATTCTGAAAGAAAATGTCAAAGGCTTTCTATTCCACAGAAAGGGCTGTCCTGCAATCAAAGAACAATCAACACATACAACTTCCAGAACAAGTTTGTTGCATCCCACATGATTAAACTAAAATGGACTTGTCGAATCATTTTCCCTGTGACACTGTTTCTGATGTCAATGGCCTAAAAATAAAGTCTTTCTTTTGAATATGACTCATTTGGAACCAATGTTCTAAAGACATATGAATGTGAACACCGTTGAATAATTTAATGGGGCTATGCAAAGTAAATAGAGCCATTCAAGTCCTTCCCAGTGGAGGAGAGGAAAACAGCACAGGATGCATCATCTGCCCAAGTCAACTGTCCTAATCAAACACATACAGAAAGAATCCGACGATTAGCCAGAGGCTGCTTTTTATATATAGCAAAGAAACTCAATTACATGGGGAGGAATATTCAAGTGCGGCATAGAAAGTTATCAGAGGGCCTGCAGAGATTTCCCCTGGAGCTTCCAAGCATAGATTCAGTAGGCAGCAATTTCTATGTTCTTAGATAATATGCAAGGACCATAGTGCTGATTAGCCCTGAAATCACATTCTCCCTGGAAAAGACTTTAATTTCATTAATGGACAAGGATGTGTCCCTGTTTTCCTCGTTTTCACCTTCAACACATGCCTGGCCGTGTGAAGATGCATGCTACAAATATGTATTTGTGTCTGTGAGTCTATCTCCACAAGAAATGAGTAAGCGGGGCGGGGGGGCATTTCTGCTCTTATACCTTCTGACTTGGTGCATCCATTTCCCCATTAATCTCACTTGGGAATCAATATTTGAGTTTTAGTAACAGGGAAGACCTCACTGCACTATGTTCTGTCACTGTGGCTTTCTATTCTCAATGAATATCCTTCAAAATATTAGTATGTAATTTCTCTGCTGTGTTAATAACAAAACATGGGACAAGACTGAGGTAAAAGGAAATTAGCTGATGATACATCTGTCTTCATCAAGCTAACTGGGGACACCTTAGAAGAAACTCCATCATCTATTGCCCTGTGCGCCCCTGGATCTCAGCATGGCTAAGGCCCAGTCAGTGCTGCACAGTGGACTTTTATTTTTTTTATTTTTATTTTTTTCAAGTTTCAATTTTTTATTGTTTAAATTTAACAATGGTTATATTACATATTTTCATCATCAGATCAGTTTAGATTAATACATATAGGTATATAAGATTGATCAAACAATTAAACATTAACCCTTCTAAATCAACATTACTTTTTGTTTTCTTTTCCCCTTTCTTTTCTTTGAAAGTTGACATATTGCATATTGTCCTCACAATCGTTCTACAGAGTACAATGTGTGGGCATGACCCACCTCCCTATTGATGTTGCTTAGAAAGAAAAAAAAAAAAAAAAGGAAAAGAATATACTTCTCTTTGGACTAAGAGGAAGCAGATACGTACACAGTCAAATGTTCTGTAATTGCAGTGGGCCACCAGTGAAGCTTGTGATGTTGGAGGCTATTGAATCTCACAGTGGACTTTTAGCATTCTTAATTCAGTAAGAACAGGAGTGTCCAACCAGAATAACGAAGGAAGGAATTAAAATGAGTAAAGTTAACAAGTATGGCTACTTAAAATTAAAATTCATTGTATATAATAATATTATTGTTATTTTAAACAAAGATAAGAGAAAGCTAGAGAATTGTATTAAATAAGATCTCATGTCAATTCATCACATTAATATACTAATGAATCTAAGCAACCCATTACAACCTCACTGACAAGAAAAAAAATGATACATAAGAGACAGTCTTTTTGCAAAATTAAATACAAAAAAGACAACAACACAAAGACATCAGGTTATACGTTAGTGGTACAAGGCTTGGTTTACATGCACAAGGCTGGGAATCTGTCCTGGACACTGTAACAATAATCAGGCTTACTAGCAACAAAGTGTCACTTTATTTTTCAATTTAGAATTACACTTGAAGTTGCTATAAAATCCACTGAGATAGTAAAACCTAATCTAAGTATATTTTAAGAAAAATGTGATGTCTATCTACAATTAGCAGGAAAATAACTATAAGCATTATATATGATATATTACCACTAAACAAATGGTAAGGACATGGATGCTTTGCCTAACCTGCTTGTAAATTCACATTTAACTACATCTTTATTTCCTGTGAATAAAAGTCTGAGAGTTTTTCTTTCTTCTTCCTTGCTTTCTCTTCCTACTTGAAAGTGTGTGTGTGTGTGTGTGTGTGTGTGTGTGTGTGTGTAGCAGATACTTTTTTTTTCTTCCCTGACACTGAACATGGTTCAGTTACCTGCTTCTCCACAAAATATTACCAAGTATTCAGATCAGGGAAAATAGGTGGAGTGAAAACATATATCAAGCCAACCCTCTGGAGTTTTCATGGTCTGGTTCTTTGATGGAAGCAAAGATGGATAAAAGTATTTACCTCTCAAATGTTTACCTAATATTGTATGAAGCAGTGACCTTAGGTGGTCTTTACAGCTCATAGACCACACACACAAATCTATGAATGAGCAATTTTTATTCCCCTGAAACTAATGGTTCTAGCATACTGTCTTCCTCTAATAGAGGATCGCAAGCAATGTTCTCTGGTGAAATTACTATTATTCGTAGTTGACAGTGGCCAGGTTTCTGAATTTAGTCTAAGGGGGTGAGATGTAAAGGAATAAATAGCAAAGATAACTGTCAGAACTTTGTTAGAAAGGGCTAGTTCAGTTGACTTGGTACACTACACTTGACCTTGAGTAGTCAATCAACCAGCAGATGTTCAAATACCATTTTCTGTGTTAGGATCTCACCTAAAACTCCTTGGACTGCCAGGCAGGCAGCGTCAGTGAGCTAATGTGGGACTGGAGATTCATGTTGATGCGCAACAGCAAGTGAGTCTTTCCCCTACAGATAGCCACTCGCTCTCAAGGTCTGCTGGTGCCCCTCACACAGGCATACAGGTTCAGTGATGTCACCGTAACGTCTGTGTATTGAGAAGATGGAAAATGAAACCCATATGTGAAGATTACAATAAATAAAACTTTGCTATAAGCATTCGAAAAAATACACCATATGAAGCATTAAATGTGTGTGCTGATCTGACTAAGCCATAAGGTTATCATTTCTTCAGTGCATGCAAGGGATTGTGGTAGACACTATGGGGAAGTATATTGACATGTGAAATTGAGTTGTTCCTCTCAAAGGAAGCACTTAGTGTAGATGAGCAGTGATATATACTGTAAAAGTGTCATAAAATGTAGAGATATCTTTTTCACTTTCTTCTTCCCTCCAGCCCTCCTTTCCTCTCCCCCTCTTCCCCTTTTTCCTTTCTAAGCTACCTTCCTGACAAACTACTGTCATAGGTCCCACACCAGGAAAGCAGGACCCAACAGGACAGAGAAGGAGTTTAATACAATTAAGATTAAACCAGGTAAGAATTGGAAAGTGTGGATAACAGAAACTCAGCTTCTCAGCAATGAAGTGCGGAGCTAAACCTATGAAGAAAGAAACACTAAAACACAACCACAATATTGATTTAGGATTTAGTATGTTGAGTATATATCCATATATTTAATACATATTCCTATCAATCTCTCTAAGTATGAATATGTGTAGATAAGTCCAGACACACAGATATAAATGTTTGCATGTGGTTGCAAACATTCTCTAGCTCTCTTCAAGAAAAAGAAGGAAAATTTCTGTTATAATGGGATGATAACCTCTATGTATAGAGAGAATTGTGGAATTTTGAAGATTACACCTTTTTAACCATCAGAGCAATAATCACTTTGGAAAATACATATAGGTATTTTAATGCAATAACAGAAGTGAAATTAGCTTTAAAACATATTAATATGCTTATGACACATACTTAGGACAGTTACTTCACAGTAGACTACAACACTTAATCAGACAATAATCGTAAATTTTAAGTATCCAAAAATACATTGCAACACTAATCAGTTTTGATCATATGTATGATATGGCATCTAACATATCATATCAAAGTCAAATAAAATAATAATAAATAGTGAAGAAACTATACAAACGTTCAACAAAATGCACTGTTACTAATTGATTGCCTTTTTTCTACATTTCTTCTTTGGCTTCTCTTACTCCAAACTCTACTGCTTTGTTTTCTCATTCATGACTATGATTTTCCATATTTTCTTAGGCATGCCCCATATGCCCCATACTTTGTTTGTGTACTTGTTTTGTTTTTTAAGTTATTTATTTATTTGACATACAAGTATAAATATCATATAGTCTCCCTAATATAAGAACTCAAAAGAAGAAATAAAAATTGGAAAGGAGTAATACACAAGTGGAAAGCAGGAATTTAAGGATTGAACAATGAAAGAGTAATTAGAAAGGTTAGGAAACATGGCAGGGCAAAACCATGTATTTATATACAGAAGAGTGTTAAGATGGTGGTCCTAGTATCTCCATCATATTTTTTAAACTAGCAGCTAATTGGTAGAATTCTCACCCTGACTATACATGCCGTTATCTATAAACTGAGCAACTACCCTAAGGATAGTAAGGTGTAATACTAAAATCATTCTAAGAATACCTATCATCTAGGTCTCCTAAAGATGCACTGCTTCTAATGTTATGTTAGTTATTGCTATACTCTCTCTCAAGTAAGTGTTATTTTTTAAAAAAAAAAAAAGTAATAAAACAATAAGAAACAAGAAAAAATGCCATAGGAGTGTACCACTAAGTTATGTAAATGGTTAACTTCTTAAATTTCTGTGTAAGAATTCATGTTTTTGTTTTACATTCTATAGGGATGCCAAGTATAAAATATCAACCACTGATGGAAAATACCTATTTCATGTTATGTTTAAGGCATTAGATATTCAAAAAAACAGTAATGTTAAGCCTAAGTGCCTATGTTATAGGGATTAATGTCCAATACTTTTATGATTTAATGCCATGAATTTGATTTTTAACCTGAAGCTCTAACGCATAGATTCAGGCTATCATACGTAATTCACAACTGGACAACTTCTGCTACACAACCAGGAGACATGACTTTCTCTCTGAGGTTGTGTGTACCTTCTCCATTTTAATGCAAGTTGCCATTCTACCTGTCACCTATGACAAAAACATATTGGCTATTCATACATACCACTTATTTTTCACTATATGAAATAAACCTTTCTCACTTTTTCTTATAATTTGCTGTACGTGCCAGTTTTCGCTGGACCCTTCAACTACCTCATAGTTACTTTTATTGCTTGTTGCTTGGCAACACTCTCTTTCTCATTCTCTACTGGAATGGGTTTCCAAAAGGCAAAGTCCACCACAGTCAGTTCCAGGGGATGTTGCTCTTAGAAGCACAATGTTAATGGCAGCCGATCCTATGTTCCCCTTGCATGCACTTCTTGTCCTAAACTGCTTTCCAAGATAGGCCTTTTGTCACTACCATCTTGAGCAGTCTGATTTTGCCACTTCTTACTTACTTCAGAATAAAATTTCCAAATCCCACATCATCTACATGATGTATTTTTCCCTATTCCCTTCACTATACATCATATTTCTTTTGTACATACTCAGACAACACTTCTTTCCATGTTTTATTATGTTCATTTTTCTACTTCTCTCATTCAACTGCTTCTTTTAAAGGCTTACTCATTCTTCTGTCTATATCAGGTATAAAGTTTCTGTCTAATATTAATGTAGCTTGCTTTATAAAGTTTGTTTGCATTTTTTTTCTTGTTTCCATACTTTTGTTTGTTTTTTTAATTTGTTTTTATGGCCAGCTCAGCCTGCCCTGAGGGCAGGGATGGTGCAGCATGTAGTGCCAGGGATCGAACCGCGGTCCCTGCAGACACCTAAGCTTTCCTAAGCAGACGCTTTACACCACTGACCCATCCTGTCAGGCCCCTGTGTGCATTTTTAAAGACTGGCTAAGAGCAAGTTATCTGAAGAACAGCAATCAGAGGGCCAGGGTGTGTGCTGTACAGAGTTTTCTCTGGATTGGAAGCTGTTCTACTAAGTTAAATGGTATTGACCCTACTTCAATGTCCACATATCTAGCCTAGTGTTTAAAGAGAAATTTGGGAAAGATCTTCATTTCCTTTTTTATGCATCTTTAAAGTCAGAGAATTCCCTGAATTCTATAATAGAAATGAAAAATATTGCCATTCTGAGTAAAACAGAAAACACACACAGAGATGATACAATTTTAAAATTTCCACAAAATGCTACCTTCTGCAAGGACTACTACAGTCTTGAGACAGCACTCCTTTGGTCTCCCACGCCACTGTGTTAGTTATAGCACAAAGTTTTGATCACAGTGCACTCAGTACTGTTTGTTATACTGACAGTACTCTTCATGAGGGGTGTTGCCTCCACATCACCATCATCTTCAGATCTGATAAACATCAGCTTTTAAGTCACAGATTGAAAGATTGTGTTCTTTCTGTCCTTATTTCTGACTGGAGTTGCATTCTAAATAATGCTAAGAACTTCTCAACTTAGTTTATACTTTATAAACACCAATTAATAAAGGAGTGTGTTTGCCATTGTACTGTGTCTAATGATAGGTACAACAAAATAAGTAATTTGTCTCTTTATCCACTGACCACCAGTATTTCTTAACATATAGACAAACATTTCTACATTTTAAAAAATTGTGTTGTAGAGGGCGACAACATAACTCAGCAGCCTAAAGTGCCTGCTTAGAAGGCACAGGGCAAGCACAGAGATTGCAGTCTGATCCCTGCCACCACAAGATGTGCCAGCCCCACTTCCACGATGGCCTGAGCTAGCCACAATAAATAAATTAACTAGGTAATTAATTAAATTTTATTGCAGATTATTTAGGTTCTTTCTGCCAGATTTCTACATGCACACAGCACACTCTGGTCATTTTCACTTCTCTAACAACTGCTCGTGACCAAGCAAAAGAAGATATTTTCTTTTACAGAAAGGATTCCCAACCTTTGGAGTGTAGATTAAGCATCAAGCAAACAGGAGGGGCTTCATCTATAGTTACAATCATTCCCCATCATGTGCATTTCTCTCTGGGGTCCATGTCCTGTTAGATCACCAGAGACACTAGATTCTCACAGGCCCCAGAACCTTACTGTCAACTTCACACACGAGGGACCTGAGTTACTCTTGAAGAGAAGATAATAACCTGAGGTGGAGCTGAGACAGTGATGCTAGCTAGCACTGGGAGCAGCTGCACATGTGGTTAGTATTAGCACACAGGCTTGACTTCCTAGAGGTTACACTTTACAGTCTGTTCCTATCAAATTCCTATCAGGAGCCAGGCGTGGTGGGTCACGCCTGTAATCCCAGCACTTGGGAGGCTGAGGCAGGAGGATTGGTGCGAGTTCGAGACCAGCCTGGGCTACAAAAGTGAGCTCAGGACCAGCCTCAACTGCCTAGCAAGACCCTGTCTCAAAAAGACAAAAAAAAAAAAATTCCTATCAGGGAATGGCAAGCGAAAATTAAACCACATCTCACAGTAGGCCTTATAGTGTCAGGTAAGTTGAAGCATTTAAGATCTGCATCTGCACAAGCTTTAAGTCAGAATACAACCTTATTTTAGTCTAGATATGTCCTTCCCTTTATTTTATTCATCACTTCCAGCTTCTGTTCCTCACTATCCAGTCCTCTCAGTCACAGTCTTGGTAAGTCTACAGCCGAATTCCATCCAAAATGAGTCAAAATCACAAATGTAAGTGGAGATCTCTGAAAAGAGGAATGAAAGAGTAATGAGAGTGGAAGCTTCTGAGAATGCCAACAAGAGAAAGCCACACTTAGAAGGAAATTCCAGCAGTCCTACTTAAATTGCATGTTCATTGGAAGAGGTGAATCATATTTTGCAAGCTCACTTTGTATAATATGTAGCAATAGGCTATTCAATGAAGTTATAAAATTTACAAAACTGAGTCACCATGGGGAATCAAGCATGCTACAATAGAAGACCAGCCTCTGAAGGTATTTTTGTGTGTTTATTTCGCTTCTGTTTTTGTTGTGTGTGTGTGTGTGTGTGTGTGTGTGTGTGTGTGTTTAATTGCACATGAAGAACAGGAGCAATTATTGAAGGCCGCTGCCTGATCAAATGTGTCTGTGCTTATGGCATCATTCTTAGTGGCTAAGGTCATTTTTAATTCTAAAAGCCAATTAGTGTTGGCTAAGGGTTTGTCCTTCCAGTTGCTAATGATGTTTGTTATGAGGTTTTAGGAGAGGCTACAGTGCAAAGGGCGGTTGGTGTTTTTGTTTCACCTAACACGATAACTGCTAAAACTGATAAAAATAGTAGGGGCTATTAAGGCACAATTGCTAGAGAGGATTAGTAACTCACTATGCTATGCAACCAAGTCGACTATGTTTTAGACAAGGTAATAATGTTTCTTTTTGTGCCACATTTTGTAGAAAGATGTGTATGAGGATGTGTAATGTATGCTATTATTGACAACTGACCCCACAGATGCAGAACTATTCAAGTCTTTGAATGATTACGTAACAGAAAGCCAAATGTCTCAATTTATGCTGTATATGAAAGGACAGAGCAGCGGCCATTACCAGATATGTTTCTGGATTTACGACTCAGGTCTAAGAGCCCCCCCCCCCTTTTTGTCAGGTAGGCCAATAAATGGTATCACTTTACCTTTGGTGTTTACATTGTTCCCAGGTTTATGTTGTAAACAGTATTGAGACTTTGGAGCCCTATGTACACTTTGTGTTTCTCCACAATTTACAATTGTACATCAAAATCCAAGCAATGAAAGAGTTGATTGCAGTGAGTAACAGAAGTAATGGGAAAGATATCAGGAATATTTTATGACTATGGAAGTTCAGATGAGATTTTGTGAACACATCCCATGAATCAAGTTGTGCTGTGAGCCTTCCTCGTTGCATCACAAATTGGCTTCCATGAGCAAGACCATAAGGCCTTGCTCTGTTTAGTGATAGTTTCAAATAGAAAGTAAGTCTTCACTTTGTCAACATTTGACACAAGAACAGAGTTCTATGTGGGAATGGCATCAGAAGGGTACATGTACTCCTGGGTATATGTGCTCCAGTGCATCCAGCTTCTCGGTCCTCAGCCCCAGTCCGGCAGTATTACTGATTCAGTGAGGGGTGGCAGTTACCTGGCAATCCCAGTGCTGAAGTGGTCAGACGAGGACTGAAGATAATGAGCAGCACTGTTTGAAAGTTCCTGGGCATTCAAGGTTCTTCCAGAATAACTAATATCCAAGGATAATGATAGCATCAGCTGCAGAAAGGATGTGCTTTCCTTTTGAATGCTCGGTAATTTGAATTTGTTGAAATCCTAACTCCCAATATGGTGTGGCTGATAATCACTTGCAACTCTTTTTCTGGAGCCAAAGTCACTGCCACCAGAGTTTGTCCTGAAGTCGTCGCCAGGCTCTTTCTCAGGCTTCAGGCCACTCAGGGGTCTGGGATGCAGGCAGGTGACACGGAGCAGGGCACAGTCTTGAGAGTGCACTTCTGAATGTACTTTTACACAGTGTCTTACTTATAGAAAGATGTTAGCTATGCAAAAGTTTCACCTAAACAAAATGATACGTTGCAGATTGTGATTAAAATTGTCAACCACATTAAAATATAATGATGTTATACGTATGTGTTCAAAGAGCTTTGTAAGGAGATTAACTGGTTCTTTTCTCATTCCTGGAGCAAATGTTAGACACCTACTGGTTGAAGAAGGGTAAGTTTATTTTAGCTTCCAATTTGCAGTGAATTCAATTCATACTTGACTGTTTTGTACCTAGATGGCATGGCAGAGGAGAATGGAAGAAGAAAAATGGTTTATGGCCAAGCATACAGGAAACTATGACTATTCAAGAGGGTTGTGATATATCCCCAGGGTAAGCCCACTGGGATGACCCAGCTTTTCCCATTAGAATTCACTTTGTAGCATCATACCCAGCGATCTGGTAGCACTTATCCTTGATGCAGTACTACATAGCCATGATCCAGCCACCTCTCTGAAGCACTACGTGTGAGTACATGAAGCCCTGGACGTATCGAGACCTGAGCCATAACACAGACATCACACATCTCTTATACACAAAACTAAAGTTGTTTTACAAGATATCACTGGCCATGGTTTTTCAGTAATGAGAGATATTACAGAGATTTTTTTTTGTCAATGTAGTTATCACTAGCAATACGTTTTTTGTAAAAAAGAATGGATCTCAAATTTTTTTTTTACTTGTATGACATAGTCAACATGCTCAATGACCTCATTCTGTCATTTCACTGTATGTCGGTGCTGCGTAGTGAGACCCTGCATACAGACACACACATACACACACACACACACACATACACACACACATACACACACACAAAAATCACAAAAAACTGTGTTCAAGCCAGTAGATAAAGTAGATGCACTCAATGACAGATTTGAGTGAAAAGGGCCATGAACGAATGAAAGAACTTTGATATGTTTCAACATGAGTAGAGATTTCCAATGACACTGAGCCAGAACCTTTGCTTCCCCAGCTTTCACATGACCACCTCTATTCACTTTCTATGTTGGAAGATCAACTGCTTGAGATTACCAATGGCAGTAGCCTTAAAAGAATATTTGAGATATATTAAAATCCCCATACGTTTTGAATTAAAATCAAAGCAAAAAAAAAAGAAAAAATGATCCCTGGTCCAGCATGCTGTACCAGTTCCATTCCAGGGACTTGCTGAGCCCAAGACTGGGTGCAGGCATTGTTGCCCACACCTGTAATCGCAGCCTTGGGGAGGGTGCAACAGTAGAATCACTATGAGTCTGAACTGTGCAGTGAGACCCTGTTCCAAGTACGTTTAAAAAAATCAAAGAAAAATATTCTAAGATTTCCACAAAAGCTCTCGAAAGACTGCTTCTGTTTCTATTATCACATAATCATGAAGTAGGGTTTTCCACAATGGTTATCTTACGAAATGAGATTACACAGTAGACTAGACAAAATCGACACACTATATTTGTCACGCTCTCCCATCATTCCTGAAAGGTGTAACCCAGTTACAAGAAACAAGTTCAGGGCTCCCACTGGTTCTGTGCCATGGTACATTGCATTATTAGCTCTTTATTACAACGTAATAATGAAAGTACACAAAAAGTATAACACATATTGATCATCCTGTTACCATCCCATTCCCCTGAAAAGTTGTCTTGTGAAACTGGTATAAATTTTGGGGTCCAAGTTTTAGATATAATAGGATTTAAAAACATCTATCAAATTCAATTGAACTGAAATGTTATTTATACGTATCTATGATACATAATCCAGTTGGCATATAAATTGTATAAGCTTATAAAAACTTTATTAATATTTCATTGACATATCATTAAATTCACCAACTAAAATACATATTTCATTAGTTTTCACTATATCTACAGAGTTCCACCATCACCACAATGATCTCATTTTAGTACAATTTTACCATAGCAAAAGTCCACAGAAGAATTTCCATGTAGCAGCTATTTTTCATTTCTACTACCTTCAGTACCTGGAAATCAAATTTTGCTCTTATCTGTCCTTTTTAGTGTAGAATTTTCATGCAAGGGAAATCATGATATATAGTTTTTAATCTCCTTTTTTTCACTAAATATAATGTTTTCAGAAGTCTTTTGTGCAGAAGTTAATATTGCTATTTCTTTTCTCTATATGGCCTTATGCTATTTCATTGTATAAATACATCACATTTTGTTTATGTACTCAACTAATCACTTTTTTATATTTTCTATAAATAATATCACTGTAAGCATCCATGTACAAAGACTTATGTAGACATACATTTTAATTTCCTTTACTCATCTTATGGTAATTCTGTCTTTAATATTTTTAAAACTGACAAATTATTTTCAAATTGGCTATATTATTTGGAATTTAAAAAAACAGAATTAATATCACTCTCTGCTCCATATCATTAAAAATACACTTGTTATATTCAATTTCTTTTTTATTTTGTGTTAATGTTCTAATCCCTGGTGGAAAGTCCAATGCATGCTTTCTTTCAAATCTTGCCTCGGGAACTTACAAGACTTTACAGGATAGACCTGGAGGGGAAGAGCCACCTTCTGCACCCCAGCCTGAGCCCAGGCCGAAGCACTGCAATTTCAGAAAGGAAATGTAATGGACCTCGCAGCCTCTCCAGCCTGGCCATGAGCCTTCCCATATTCACATTCCTGGTGCCAGGTTCTTCATTTCCAGACCACCTAATGCAAGGCACTGAAGAGAACATTTTCAGGTGCCTCTTCTGAGGCCATAAGCAAGAACCCTTGAAGACACTTTGCCCCACTCTGACTCAGAACTCCACTCTGCGCTACTTCTGCCTCTATTTGGTGCCACATTGCATAAATCTGTTGGCTCCCTCACCTGTGAGTGGCTTCTAAGTATGTGGCGATCCCCCTACCTTTATGCAGGATTTCCTGAGAGATTGAAAGGCACAGGTAGCCTGGATTTTCTTTCATTTCAGCCCTCTGTGTATACTGTTACATCACAGTAACTAATTAAAAATGTATCTTCTTCATTTTGAGCTTGTTATAATCAATTACTTAGACCCCTGCAAGTCAGCTCTCTCTGCAGCTCAGCTGAGCTTCTTCATAATAGAAGCTAACTGATCAAGTGCCAGGTCATTTGTGCTCGGATTCATAACAGAAGAGTTATTGATTTTAGTTTATTTGCTTATTGGACACTTATTAATATTCTTTGGAAAAATAATTTGCCAATTTTGGCATTTGTATTTCAGCTGGGTTGTTTACTATAGATTTTTGTTTTTCTGTTTTTGTACTGGGACCAGAACCTAGCTCTTACCAGGCAGGCACTTATGCCACTGAGCTATCTCCCCAGATTGCTATTGATTTGTAAGGGTTTTTCATATCTTCTAGGTGCTATGGCCCTATCAAATCCAAGATTGAGAAATATTTTCTTCTGTTCAGTGTAGTAACTTCTCATTTTTGTAGTAGCATTCTTTTGAGGCATACACAATGTTAAATTTAGGTTTAACAAAATAGTTTTATGTCTTTTCACTGTGCTTTTGTAGTTACCTTGTCCCAACTAAAAGATTATTGTCTGATATAAATTAACGAAGATTTACTTGTATGCTTTCTTCTATGTACCTCACAAGGTGAAGCCTAAGCTCCACTTTGAATTAATTGTATTAAATACTTTGTATGTACCTTGTGGTTGAGATCTCTGCTGTCTCTCTAAGGCCTTCTACATTTGAACACTACCTGGGTCACAACTTGTGATACTTGTTTGGGGGATTAGTCCCCTTTGGGTTCATGGCTGAATTCCTATAGGAGGTTGGAGCTGGTGAGAGGCCCATCTCTGGAAAGACATTTGCAGGCTTCCCCTGTTTCTCTCTGCTTCCTGTTGGCCATGACGTGAGCAGCTTTGGGGAAGACAGAGCTTTGGCTGAGCTGTGTCTCCTCCCTTGGCGCTGGCCAGAAAGCATGGACCACTGAGTCCGTGAGCAGAAATAATCCCTTCGATAAGGTAAGGGCATCTGTTATTTTGGTCCCAACATAGGAGAAAGTGACAAAGAAAATAAACTATTTGCTAAAGATTATATCTTTTAAAAATAATATTCAGTCATTCCATCACCGTTTGTAGAAAGACTGTCTGCAGTGAAGTTGCTCTGAAACAGTGGTCAAAAATCTACCGGCAATGATTGTAAAGGTTTATTACCTGAATCATAATTTTTTCCACTGATCTTGAGCTTACTTTTGTAGCCCAGGCTGGTCTTGAACTTACACTGATCCTCCTGCCTCAGCCTGCCAAGTGCTGGTATTGCAGGCATGTGCCACCACATCTAGCTTTCTTTTTTTTTTTTTTTTTTTTTTTTTTTTTCTGGAACTGGGGATTGAATTCATGATCTAAAACTTGCCAGGCAGGCACTTGTGCCCCCAAGCTATCTCCCCAGCCTGGTTTCTCGGCTTCTTCTTTATCTTTATTTTAAGTACTAAAATCAAGAGCATCCTTTTATTATGATCATTTGTTTCTGCTTCTTTTAGTCAATATTCACTTTCCTCTTTTTGGTCTCTTGCATTTCCATGTTAATTTTAAAAATGCGTTGTTGCTTTCTGCAAAAAAAATTACACTTATTAAACATTATATAGATTACATACAATAATTTTCAAATATTGCTATTACAACAATATTAAGTCTTCCAGTGGATGAATGAAGAATGCCTTTTAGTTTTCAATATGTAACTCTAAGGATTTTTTTAATGATGCTACAATTATTTTAATAAACAAATTTTTATTCTTATTATAAGTAAATTGTTATGAAGAATTGTATACCAATGAATTATCCATCCTAGATGAAATGAACAAATGTGAATTATCTGAGTGTGTCTGAATTTCTAGGAGTCATTACAGAGATGACATTTTGTGTGTAATGATGTCATTTTCATCCCACTTTTTTCCCATAGGACAATGGATTTCCTTAGATCATAATCGTCTGAGGCTATAGCAGGAAATTTCAGGACGACAGTTAGTGCCAGATGATGGCACTTCCTGTTCTCACAGTAGTTTGGCGTTGCCTGTCATATGTATGTGTCCTTCTTTAAACTTGCACAATGATCCAGAACAGCTATGAGCTTTGCGCTTCTGATTATCATTGACCAATATGTTTGGACCTACTTTTCCCAACTAATTTAGAGTTAGGTGAGTATCTTGTCATATACATATGATCAGAGTCAGAAAAATCAAAATCCCAGAAAAGGAAAAAAAAATTTTCTAGTAAAGTCATTATCTGCCAGGCTTCTCTATGGACCATTGAAATTATGCAAAACAAATTTATTCATTATAAAATTATTTCTCATCATTTGGAAAGTATATTTTAGATCCATCGGAAGTAGAAAAAGAACTTCCTTGCCATGTTGTCTAGCAATAAATGTTATTGTCTTCCTTAGGATTATACTCATAATCAAGTGATCTTATCTTTTATAAAATGAAAGAACAAATAAATGTTTTAAAAGTGTAGGTGAGATTTAAACTGACACAAAAAGATGCAATAGAAATAAGGTTAGCCATATTCTTGAAGTGTCATTCTTCTGAATTTGGTTTAAATATTAATCACAAGACAATCGATCATTGGCAGTTGAAGTCTCCTTCTTTTTGTTATATTTTGGGTCCTTTGTCTTTTTTGCTTTATTGTTTTATTTCCTACATCCTAATTATTAAGTTTTCATGTTTTAAATTCTTTCTTAGGTAATATCCTAATTTTTGTTTTGATTTGTCTTGAGGCAGGATCTTGCTTCATTGTTTAGTTTGGCCTTCAACTGTAAAACCTAGGCTCACCTTCAACCTGTCAAAATCTTCCTACCTCAGTCTCCCAAGTGCTGAGATTATAGGCATGTGCCAGCATACTCAACAAGAAAAGGTACTTTATAAGAACTTAGTATGTAATGTTTGAAGCCATTTTTCAGTGATGATGATGATGATGATGATGATGATGGTTGTACTGGCGATCAAACTCAGGACTTTGTGCTTGCTAGGCAAACACATATGCTACTGAACTGTCTCCTCAGCCTTATTATTATTTTAATCATTATATTTTTGGAATTAATATTACTGTTGGGCTGAGGAGATAGCTCAGGAGTCTATGTGCCTGCCTGGCAAGTGTAGGACCCAGGTTCCATTCCCAGTACCACATGCTGTGCCTGCCACAGAACCCTGGTCACGCTGTGTCAGCCATAGAAGCCGGAAGTGGTGATGCATGCTTGTATTCCCATCCCTGGGAACAGTGATACAGGAGGGTTACTATGAATCCAAGCTGTATAGTGAGACCTTATACTAAATCAATCAATCAATCAATCAATCAATGACTTAAAATATATTGTTGTTAAAGTTTCAGGGAGGGATCTACTTAAAAAGAATGCCCCAGGCTGGCCAAATAGCTCAGCAGATTAAAGCACCTGCAAGCAGTTTCAGGGGCCCCAAGTTCAATCCCTGGGCTTGCCCTGGCCACGCCACCCCTGGGGCATGCTCAGATGGCAATGGAGAGAGGGTGTGATGGTGTGTGTCTGTAGTCCTAGCTCTTAGGAGGCTGTACACAAGTGGATCACTACTAGTTGGATCTAGTAGTGAGACCCTGAACACCTTATAGACTCTTTCTCACTTCCCTCGCCCTCCCCCCAAAAAAGTCCAGGTAACAAGTCTGATGAAAGCTGCCATCTGAGGATGCAGTGGTGGAAGTTTCTAGAAACACTCAAATCCTGAAATTTTTCTCGAGTTTGCTTTTATATATATGTTATCATCCAGTTAATATTGTTTTGTGTTTTATTTTTTAATTTTTAAGCTTGGCATATTTCTGTGAATGTTTTATCAAAGCCCTCAGTAAAGAATGTGGCAAGCATATGTCCCTGATTAAACTCACCAACAAACCATGCATATTTTCCTGTAGCATTTTTATTTGAGGTCTGTGCCAGAAATCTTTTAATGAAAGAAAATCTACAGTCTGGAAAACTTTCCTTTAATCTTTCCTCTCTTCCACTTTCATCTCTTGTTTGATCTTTCTTCTCACACCTGCACAAAACTTTCCTCCTTGCAGCTTAAGAAACAGTGGCTCATACTTATGAGCGGGAGGTTGGCCTTGCCTGGGCTAGCTCAGGACTTGGTCTCTGGAAAGAGCTAAAGAAGACACAAGACTGCTGAGCTTGCTGATGACACAAGCATGTGGAAGTGACTTGGGAAGCATGATCACAGCTGAATGCTAGTCTCTAAAAGTGGTGTGTGTGGAAGGGGCAGACCTGTGCCAAGATTTGGTCTAATTGATTTACTTCTCTAGTTATATTTTTATCCAAAAAGTGAAAAGTCTGTGCTGCTTAGTAATAGTCTATAGGATAATGCATTACATTTAAAATAAGCAAATAAATGAAAATATTTACTAGTGAGGAAATCATCTACTAAACCTATGCATGTAGCCAGACATGGATAGTGGGTAGCAATTCAATATTATAGCCCAAGAGTGAGATTTGTATATGCTAGTTTTTTTGAAAGCTGGAGACCTATAAATCATGGTTATCATATCAAATTTGCTATATCATACATTTACAGCCTTATTTCATCAACATTTAATTTATGACAGATTTCTAAGCAATAATATTAATTAATATTCAGTCTTTTAAGCTAAATATTTTCAAGTTTACTATATGTAACCAAGGAAGCATAGCCTGCTTGATTTGCTGACTTGTTCAATATCACACTTTTAAGATTTAAGAAGCCAGAATTCACAATGATCTAACTGTACTTGTACTTTTAAGGATATGAGGGATTTATTTTAATAAGATGTTAAGACACCAAATGGAAATATGACTCTTTCATCCTTTCTCTAGCACCAGAAGCTATAATGCCTCTTGTAGATTGCTATGACTAGTGAGAAGTCATGAGGGCCCACAGGAAAAAGTGGGACAGTGGCTGTGATTTCTGAGAAAAGGAACAGGAAAAGTAAACATACTGATTTAGAAATTGCTGGCTCGAGTATCTTCATGCTACAGGGCAGAGGTTTTTGGCCTACCTGCCTTGCTGCAAGCCCTGGAGTCATTAGGAAAGTAGGTTCTTACCCAAAGCAAAAGAATTCCACTGTGGAGGTAGTTGGCTGGGACTGGTTGCTTTTCATTGGGTAGGCACACTCCAGGACATATTTCTTAAAATCTGAAAAAAAGTATCTAACTCATGGAAAAGTAATCCTTCCATACTCCATTAGGACCCAGATAGTCAAGCACTGAAACATAGAAAATAAAAGGCATGCTTAATATAGTTCCCATATCTAACTTTCACTGTGCTATAGACTGATGACATTAAAATAGCAAAACCAATTATGTTTCTCATTTTTATCTGAGTTTCCACAACTAAATTTTGAACAAACATCTTTGTTTCAATTGAAAATTTTTGATGGATCATTTAAGATTACTTAACTGCGACTTTATAGAAGAAAATGCAAAATACATAAAAATCTTTCAAGGTCACATAAAATGAGACCGTAGGCATGTTTTGGATATACATTTTATGATAAATTTTTATAGCAATTATTTATTTTCATGGACAAAGAAAAAGGTTATAGGAGGTGTGATAATTCTAACTCAAGTAAGGTAGTACAAATACAATGCCCAGTTAAAATACTCAGTGTCCTTTGATTGGTAATTAAATAAATAATCTATCTCTTTAGATTACTCATAGTTACATGAGATATTCTTCTACTGGTGTTAATGTTGAACTAGCTCACTCGTCTTCCAAATAATTTTAGAATTTATTTTCTTTCAAATATCTTAGTCACATATCACCTAAAACAGAAACACAAAGTTGTTCTTACTTATTTTGGAAAACTAAGTCAAACTTTGTTGGCCATCTCTTATTTTTAATTGTTCATACCTGAGAATAAGAAAAGATTGCACAGTGGGGTAAGGTGTAGCTGCTATGTACTAAGGTTTTAAACAGCCAGACTAGATCTCTATTTTACCCAAATGTGAATTCCATAGTGCTCATGATTCTAACCTGTTGGTGTCAATGTCATCTGGTCACCAGGAATATTATGGTGCAGCATGTATGAAGATTATGAGATTTAGATTTGGATGAGATACTACAGGTCTAGTCTAGTGGGTCACAAACTGTGCTTCTCAGCTGTTTTTCTTTGGCCCAGTGTGCTTGTTAGATCAGTCTTCCTTTTCTCACTAAGGAACTGTGAGAAAATGAGACTTTGCTGCCTAGTTCCCAAGGCTTGGGTACTCAGAACCCATCTTGGGTATCAGCACCCCAGGCTCTCTACCCTTGCACTCCAAGCGGGTACCTGCACTCCTCAGGTGCTGAGAGTTTCAGCCACAGGCTGCGAGTTAACCACACTGGCTTCCATTTCTCTTAGGCCTTGGGACCTGTCCTTATCGACTATACCATTATTAGAGGGTAGTTAATTTGATCTATTTAGGACATCTCAGTTTCCATATAGTGTGAATCAGTTCCTTTAGTGAAAATCTTTTCATGGGTCTAGATCTGTATAACTGCTGATTTTGCACCTCTGAAGAATCCTAACTAATACAGCACTGGACACAGAAATATTTATACTATACGTAAACTTTAGCTGGCACATCAATAGGACCCACCATTTCAGGTAGTATTTCATTAGAGAAAAGGGGATCTAAAAATTCCTGGGAAGAGCATGTGTTTGGCAGGCATAAGCCAGAAAGAGAAGAAGTCTTCATGTTAAGGATAAAATACATAAGAGGCACAGGGGAAAACTGAGTAGCTCCATCTTAGTGAATCACAGAGTGCAAGCTTCTCAGCTAGGACTGTGTCTGTAGGGTGACCATGGCTGGAGATGCTTCTTCTGCTGGCCAGAGTCAGAGCTCTGAAAGCAGCAGAAGAGTTACTAAATTCACATGATATGGATGGACTTTGAGCAAAGAGATTCTGAAAAAAAAAATTTGGAGCTCACACAGGGGCTTGGAAGTCAGTGATGAATTGGCTGCCATTTAATGATTACCTAAAACTGATCTACATGTCTTACTGAGATCACAAAAAATAATAATGAGGATGAGGATGATGATTTTGTTCTATTCATACTACTTTAAAAATGCACAAATGCATTTTGAGAAGTGGAGTACATCTCTTCTGCTATCAAATCCAGGGAGCCAATGGGTTGTCCTATTTATTGCAGTTTTTAATGGCAGTACTTAAGTTTATCAGGGAGCGCTAGCCGCTTGCTTGTGTGGGCAGTGGAGTGCTTCTTCTCTAAACATTGTGTTTTATACCCTCAGCTACCCAAGTGTTATTGCCTACTCGCCTCCTTTAATTCATTAAGACATTTAAAATGTCGTGTGCATCATCTTATGACAAGTTTACAAGGTTTTCTAGGTGACCATAGTTATCCCCTGAAGATATAACTAATGATATTACTTTCTAATCCTCAAATTTCTTCAGAATCACATTATAATGAAACCTATAAAACGCGTAAGATTTGTAATGAAAGTAACCCTGGTGTTGTAGAGAAGAAATTAAAAATGCAAATGTCAGGATTGAGTTGGAGAGACATTGCAGGGCAGCTATATTAAAGTTCTCTGTTACTTTTGCAGGAAACCAGTTGAATAAAATTCATAAAGTTATGAATTATCATTAGGTGGGGAAGGGAAAGCATGTGGTCAGAAAGCCTACACCATCTCCTCAGAGGTGAGAAGGGGGTCAAATTTCAGTCCCTGTGTCTACAGTGGAAATAGAAAGACAGTCGGGCATGGATTCCTTTGAAATTTTGCTTAGCTATCCAGCTACTAATTATTGTTCTCATGAAAACTGCATATGACAAACACAAAGCAACACATAAATTTACAGTTTCTATAGCTCTAGGGTAGGCATTGTGACTGTTGTAAAGCACATTGCAGATAGAAATAGAAAGGCTTGCTGGATCAATCCCGATTCAATCTTTGAAAAGAGGGACTAAAAAGAAGAAAACATTGTCATGTTAAACATGTGATACGAAATAGCAAAGGTGTCAAACAATTCAAGCATGAATCTCAGTTGAAGATGAACTATTTTTTATTTAACATATACATTCATTATTCTAATCTTTTTGTTTGTTTGTTTGTTTGTTTGTTTTGTTGCCGGAACTGGGTATTGAACTGAGGCCATTGTGCTTACCAGGCAAGCGCTTATTCAACTGAGCTATCTCCCCAGGCGCCTTCTAATTCTGTTATCCATTAAAATAAAAATTAAAAATGAAAACATTTGTATAAAAATCTCAGATGTTTCTTGTCAAAGTTAATGTTTTGTTTTTATCCTTCTGAATAAATTTATTAATACAATGGCAAGAACTCGTAAACACTTATTAATAGTTTGAAGAGAGGATGCTGGTAAACAGGCTTCAATGGCTTTGCTGCAGTGCAGTAGCTCTGCCTCTGAGGAGGGCGACCCAGACATTCTCTATTTAATGATCAAATTCCACTCCAGTGATTAATCATTGCTGAATTGCTTAGCATCTTGGTTACTTTTCTTACTGCTGGGACAAAATGTACAATGCACAAAATCAAGGAGGGAAAGGTTTATGTAGCTCACAGTTTGCGGAGGCTTAGGTCCATACTCAGCTGGCCACAGGACAGAGTACCACATGGAAGAGGGTAACAGGTCAAGACGGCAGAATACAGCAAAACAGCAAGAGCAAAATGGCAGGAGTAGAGACAACCACAGCCAGAGCAGAGGCAAACAGACTGACCTCTCTCCCTTCCTTATATGACATCCAGGCTATCTGCCACAGGATAGCCACGAGCTCTAGAAATTGGCCTGGTGACTACATGAGCCTCTCGGGGAACATTTACATGTATACCATAACAGTAAATGAGCAGTTATATATAGCATGTGCATTATAATATTTACAGCAAAAAATAGTCAAGATAACTCTAATTTGATACATTGCTTAATTTGCATAACTCATACAAGCAGGTCTCTATAACAGAATACAACTATGGTGCAATATAGACAGTGAGCAAAACTACAACAACCAAGGTTTACTGTACATAAAGCACACTGAGGTTCCATGAAAAAGCTTCAAGTCCAAGTGGACCATCCTAAGTCTGAGCAACACTCTTCAACTTTGCATCTGGACAGACATTAAAGAGGCAGGTAGTTAAATAAGGAGTAGATGTGCGTAAAGTATCCCTGTTAATAACAAATGGATATTTCATGTGACATCACATAGCTAATTCAGTTACACACACAAAAAAATCAACTTTTTTCCACTTATGTACTTGGTACAGTGTCTCACTACACAGTTTGGACTCATAGTGATCCTCTTGTTTTCAGCCTTCCCAGCACTGGGGTTACAGATAGGTGCCACCATGCCTGGACTCTCAGCTTCTTTAAAATATATTCACACAATTTGGCAACAAATGACTGTTGCTAATGTGTATTTGTTGAATTTCTTTTTCTCCCCACTTAACAATCTTCAATGACTTAAGAGGACAGATATTAGTGATGGAAATCTGTTAAGTAATTTAAAAGTAACTGATAGTCCACATAAAGGGCTCTTGTGAAGGGTGAAATGCAAGGAAGTTTCGAATGTTTTCCAAACAATACTACAACTAAGTAAGTTACCTTTACCCTTCTCCTAAATACATTACTCCTAAATGTATTACACCTAAAAAAATAGAGACCCCACTATCTCTGAAAGATCACAATGGATGTCCTGGCCATAATATTTTGCTCTTTAATATAAGAAATCAAATTATTTGAATATTGTCTCTAAAGGAATTAGTTACTGTTTAGTGTAGGAAATTTCTAACAGCTTCTCTGTTGATTCAGACAGAAAGGCACTAAAGAAGTGTGATGACATTTTGAAATATCTTTGAGGTTTCAAATTCTTTTTTTTAAATTTAATTTTATTTTTTTCTTGTTTCAGAGCCTTTGTTTGTTTATTCACTCATTTTTATGGCCGGCTCAGCCCACCCCGAGAGCAGGGCTGGTGCAGCATGTGGCGCTGGGGATCAAACCATGGTCCCTGAAGCTGCCCTAGCTTTCCCAAGCAGGTGCCTTAGAGCACTGAGCCATCCCGCTGGGCCCCAAGTTTTCAAATTCAACAGTGTGCTTTTACTCAGTCATAGCGTATAAGCACAGAAGTATAGCCTGATTCACAATATCCACAAACAAAGAGTCCTTCCAGTTACTTATAATCTGTGAATTATGGAGCCATCTGAGAAAGAAACACAACAATCTTTAATCAGGATCACCCAAAGTCTCCCTTTAGAGAGTGATTTTTTGAGTTAAGAATTCATATTAAGAAATATTAATTACATTTCACGTTCCTAGGGGGTTCTAACCCACATTTTATCAGCCATGAAAATTTAATAATACTAGAGTCAGTAAAACTTAGCAAATTATCATATCTATTTCTTTTTTTTTTTTTTTTTGTGGGACCAGGGTTCGAACTCACGACCTTGCACTTGCTCAGCAGGCACTTGTGCCTCGGAGCTGTCTCCCCAGCCCCTAATCATATCTATTTCTTAATCCGAGACCAAGCATACTACAAGATCCTGAAACAAGCCAAATCATCTCAATGACCAAGATTATGGAAAAAAGAAGAGAAAAAGTTTTCAAACAATGTTCCACATGGAGTCTAACCTGCATCTAGGAATCCTATTAGCCAGATATACACTCTCTTATTCCATCGTAAGTGTTTTCATTATGGGCTGGACCACCATGCCCATATTACAGCACTTGAGAGATTCAGCCAGAAGAATCTGCAATGTTTGAAACCATCTTGAACTACAATATGTAGTGCTGTGTGTATATGCTGAGTTCATGACCATGTTTGACTAACTATACAGATATTGTCTCAAAAAAGTAAATAAATAAAATCTTGCGTGAATGTTATCCTACAAATAAAATGTTTTGTTGTTGTCGTTTTATGTTGAAAGTCTGGGTTTCAACATGGGTAACAACATTAGAGACCCTTTCCACAGTGCCAGTTACCGAGGACACCTGCAGTAAATCCCGGTCTCCTGTCTGGATTATGGTGTATAATCGGGAAAGAAGGAGCAAGAAGCAAATTAGAGGGGTGCAGCAAGGTTCTTGGTGCTCCACATTCTCTGGAGACAAACATCCAGTGTTCCCTCCATCCACTATTTTATTTAGTCCATGTTGGCTGAGGGGTAGTGTCCTTTGCCTGGGACGGCACAGAAGCACAAGTACCTTGGATAAGTCTGACATCACGAATGGCCTGTAAGATCATCATGCTTGGTGAGTTTTATGGCCTCCTTGCTTAGCAAAATCTCAGCAGTGATGGAGCAGAAGGGGGCTTATTACATTGCAAAACAGGCGTACAAGGAAGGCAGAGAGAGACAGATACTGCATCAGTGCTTCATTTGTGGTTCCCACACAAATACTGCTGCTATTTCTCGCACAGCATTAAGTTGCCTTCGTAAAGGTAGAATGCATGTGCACACTATAAAAACCTGTTTGTGTACGTCCAACGTTACGTGGTGCTGTTCATCCCATCATAATATGGACTTAAATACAAGTCAGTCATTGTAAAGATAATTCCTCGAGTTTCCCATCACTACGAAGAAATACCTGATACTTACAACTCAAAGAAAAAAACTTTTGTATTTCTTTCTTTTTTTTTTTTTTAATTGAAGAGCTTTAATTCTGTTTTAGTCTGCAGTTGGATGGATCCAAGGGAGAAATATCATAACAGAGAGCTTGGTTCAGCAACATTTCTTGTTTATGGCAGTAGGGAAGTCGAGTGCAGAGAAATAGTTCCAGGAAAAATTAGGCCACCAAAGCACCCTGTCCCTATGACCCAGTTCCAAGTGGGACCCACTATCCACTCTTCTTTGAACTCCCTTGCATTTCTCCAGAACAGTAATGGCACCTCTATGACCCAATCTCTTCTCCAGGCTTCTTTTGGTTTCAACAAATTTACAGTTAAACTCAACCATCATGTCAAAACCGAAGGTTAGCATTAATTACTGTGGCAACATGTTATAGAAGTAAAAGACATTTTAATATCTTGTGAACAATTCAAAAAATATCCAGTATGGTGGCTAATTTACTTTCACAATATTCTACTCAAAGGGAAAATGAAATGCAGCTTTATTCCATTCAATTCCAAAGACACTCTTTGCTGCCTTCAAATGTTGCTTTTTCTCATAAGCTAGCAATTTGCCCAAGCCAGTAACTTATTGATTTACAGAAGTGTAGCCTTTTGCATTTAAGCTGTTGAACAGTAAAGTATGAGTCCATTGTCTGCTGTACTTGGGGTCTTAGTGTCATATAATCAGAACTGGTTACTTAAATTACACTATACATTTTGCTGTGATATAACCTAAGCGTGGATATCTGAACATTTTAATATAATATTGTTTGTTGTTTAAAATATATTTGCTACTGTCCTGAGGAAACTGTGTATGTTCATATGTTATTAGTATAAATACCTAAGCCTCTTTCCATGAACACCACCATTTCCTCATTACACATACATACTAATTAGAGGTGAACCCATAGCACCTTGTCTCAATGTTCTGTTAAATAAATGTAGTGGATGAATATAATGTACACAGAAATCCCTTATTGTTCTATTTTTAGCTGTAGATGTAATTTTTTATATGAATTCCAGGTGAATCAGAAATTTGTCTTGTGAGGAGGCCCGGCAGGATGGCTCAGTTGTCTAAAGCGCCTGCTTAGGAAAGCTTGGGCGGCTGCAGGAATCGCGGTTCAATCCCCGGCATGGCCCTGCCCTGAGAGCAGGCTGAGCCGGCCATAAAAATAAATAAACAAACAAATGAAAGTTCTGAAACAAGAATAAAATAAAATAAAATAAAATAAAATAAAATAAAATAAAATTCTTAAAAAAAAAAAAAAGAAATTTGTCTTGTGAGGTTAGTAACTTCCTCATATCAGATGAAAAGATAACAAGCAACACTTGATTTTACTCCAGAAGTATACTGACTCATACTAGAGCTTCACCCCAGGGGCCCCGAGCCAGGTTGGACATGCTGAATAGAAGAGCATGCTGTTTAGAACCTTGGACTCATTGTTTGGGTGAAGCCTATTGGGACTAAGTGGATGTTACTGAAAAGGAGGAGATCTTTTACCGGGAAGAAGCAACAAGACCAGTATCTTTCCGAATAAAATTACCTGTTCGTGAGGGGCCAAGGAGAGTTGCTGTAGAGGGTGAACTACAATTATCAGTTAAGTCTAGGAGAGTTGAAAATCAAGCAGATGGATGTTCCCAGTTTGCTATTGCTATTGCATAACACAAACAACACTGGCTTCACACTGTATGTGTATCTGTCTGTGTGTGTATGTCTGGCTTGTACCAGCAATGCCTTAGGCCTCTAGATCTTCCAGTCTAAGCCGTAATTCTTTCCCTTTGGAAAAATCCCTTTGAAAAGTTAGAGATCAAACACAAGAACTCACACACCTCAGGTAAGCACTCTAAATGAATAATTCCACTAGGCCTGAAATACATCATAATTTTTGTCTTTGTTTCTATGTATAACTGTGTGTGTGCGTGCATGCATGTTTGTATGTGTGTGTGCATGTGAATGTGTATGTTTGTGTGTGTGTGTGTGTGTGTGTGTGTGTGTGTGTGTGACTGCAAATGGAACTCAAGGAATGTTGGCCTAAACTGCTGAACTGTACCCTAAAATAATATTTTTCTTTTCTTTTTTATTTGTTCTCTGTCTCTCTGTCTCTCTTTCTCTATCTCTCTTTCTATGTCTCTGTCTGTCTGTCTGTCTGTCTGTCTGTCTGTCTGTCTGTCTGCCTTTCTCTGTGTTTGTCTTGGTCTCCTTGCCTCTCTGGCTCTTTCTCTTTTACCTCTTTCTCATGGGTCTTGTAATATAGTGCCTTCCTATATATTGCAGGATGGCTTCAAACTCTTGATGAACCTCCTGCCTCAGCTATCCCAGTGCTGGAAACATAGGAGTTTTACAAGATTTAGCTCATAGATTTTTTTTTTTACCACTTTATTTTGAATCAAAATCTCGCCTGCCATGCCAGCCCTGCCCTTGGGGCCCACCGAGGTAGCAATTGAGTTGGATGTGGTGGCACAAGCCTATAATCCCAGCTCTTAGGAAGCTGTAAATAGTCAGATCACTCTGAATCGTATCCAATAGTGAGACTCTAAACACCCTGTAAACCCTTCTCTAACATACAAAATCTCAGTAAGTTTTCCAAGTTGACCTTCCTGGCTCAGGATCCTAATACAGTTTATGCATATCTTTTGTTATTATTGATGAAATACAAGAGATCTAAATTAGCACAATAAATGAATGTAAACTTTGTAAATTGTGACACAAAAGTATGAAATATGGGCTTGGTAAATATACAATTTCTAAAATTATTTTGAGAGACATACAAGAATACTTCAAAATATATGTTGTCTTTGTATTAAAAGTTTAAGATTTTCAGAACTACTCTCTCCTTATATAGTATCTTATATATTAATTATAAACAATTAAGAGTGGGATAAAATAAAATCCAGATCTCTATGGATTCCCATTAAGACCATGAGGAGGATGTGTTCACAGGTGCTTGTCCCACTGTAAGCAGAAAGAGGATAGGATGAACCATCAAATAATTGTTTTGGGGTATTGTTTAATGACCAATGTGAGTTTGCTATTTAAGGAGATGGAAACTAGGTATATGTAAAACCCGTTCCATTTTCTAAGAAATAATTCCCATAGTAGTATAGAGACTTCTTCAGTCTTTCTCGTGTATAAGATTGATATTGAGAAATTAACTCTACTTCATTATTAAAGGACTGCTGGAATTTAAATCATCTAAATAACGTAAGGAAGAATGTAACAAAATATACTATAGGCTGAAAATTACAGAGTATGGATACAGAAGACAGAGATTTAAATATCTCTTTCCCTAGTAGATTTGTCTTCTAAAAACAAAATAAATAAGACTATGTATTGGTGAAGTACGAATAGGTATATAGCTCAATAGAAAAACTAGTGTGATACAGCACCTCTGACATACATGGCCAAATGATTTGCAGTAAAGTAATGTCACTAGGTAAAGTATCTACACAGCATATGGGGATGTCTGAATGGTCTTATGAAAAATAAGAAAACTTAATCCTTGCCTCCCAGCATGAATGAATATGAACCCCAAACAGATTATAAGTCTAAATGTAAAAACATTCATAGAATAAAGACTTTAAATGAAAACAGAACATTTTTGAATTTTTGAAAGACTTTTTTTTTAAATATAAAGTATCCCAAAGAGTGAAATATAAATGAAAAAGTTATGAATAATTGTTCATCAATAAAACCATTTAGAGAAGGAAATATAGATTTTTTTAAAAAGCACCGACTGGAAGAAGATGTTACATCTCTGTCTCTGTCTCTATAGTAATATTTCCATTTATATCTATATATATGCCACCTATATTGATCTCTCTATATATCAAAACACTTATTTCCCGGGATAGTCATATGTATATATGACTGTTTGCACGTTTAATCCTTCATAATTCCATACTGATGCAAATCCAACTTTTTAAGTAAAGAATAGAAGGAAAAAGCTGTGGACACAACACTTGTAAATATATTCAGACAGCCAGTATGCATGCTGAACGATATACAGAAGTATAAACCTTAAGAGAAATAAAATAAAAAAATCCATAGACACCACTACATACACATCAGAATATTTAAAATAAACACACACCTTTGCACATGCACACACCAGGACTGTGAAATGCTACAGAGAATATGCAATAGCAAGCTCAAATCCAGCTAAAGTGGAAGAGATTGACACTTTCATAAAAGATTTATATGAACTTTTATGCAATTAGAAGTTGCACTGGTAAGTAGCAATTTAAATGTTCTTAAGACTAACACATGGTTGTTTGAGAAAGCTTGATTTCTAGCAAAGAGCTTAGAGCTTGAAAGAGTCCTAACGATGTCCACCAACAAATGAGTCAATAAGCAAAATTGTCATTATCATGTGAGTAAATGCCACTTAGAAATAAAAAAAACCTATTAATAAACATAAGCACAAAAAAAAAAAAAAAACTACAATGAGAAACAGGATCTAGATGCCAAGGAGCACTGATTGTCATTCCATCAAGGTAAAACTTGAACAAAGACAAATCTTAGCTAATACGACAGAGAGCAGAAGAGCTGTTTCCTGGGTCTTCAGGTGCTGATGACTGAGAAAGGCATCACAGTGTTTCTCAGGTGGTGAAAGCGCTTTTCTGCTGTAAGTGCGGTGGTCATTCTATGAGTTAGACTCATTGAACTACAACTTTTTTTTTTTGTCTTTTTTGAGACAGGGCCTCGCTGTACAGTTCAGGTTGGCTTTGAGCTTAGTTTTGTAGCCCAGGCTTGTCTCGAACTTTCACCGATCCTCCTGCCTCAGCCTCCCAAGTGCTGGGATTACAGGCGGGCACCACCACGCCTGGCTCAAACTACAACTTTATGTACGTTATGACCCAATAAATTAGAAGTTAAAATCAATCAACATATATCAAGGAGGTGAACACACATATTAAAGCGGCTCTGAATATAAAGTGAAGACATAAAGGTAATCTAAAGAGGAAAACAGAATGGAAAAGTAAGTCATAGCTGATATGTTAACTTATGGCAACCATTGTAATAATCACAGCTTAGAATAATGAATGAATTAGCAAAACAGCAACAGGGTTCTCACCAGAGTTTTTATAAATAATTAAATGCACATGAAAAGTTTTGAAAATAATAATGTCTAGTAAGAAATTCAGAATTAAGCTTCTAGTTGCCATAGTTTGTTCAGGATAAAGAAAATTTGAGCCGGGCGTGGTGGCTCACGCCTGTAATCCCAACACTCGGGAGGCTGAGGCAGGAGGATTGGTGTGAGTTCGAAACCAGCCTGGGCTACAAAAGTGAGCTCAAGGCCAGCCACAACTGCATAGAGACCCTGTCTCAAAAAAACAAAAAGACAAAAAAAAAAAAAAAAAGAAGAAATTTTGAAAGCATGTTTAATATCTCAAAAATGACTTAATTGCATCATATATATTCAGGTATATCTGTGCTCACCAACAAGCAAATTTACATAAATCAGGGTTGTTTGCACAAATAATCTATAAGATAGTCAAGAAGTAATTTTTAAAGAAATAGCTATTTGCATGATGTGCTAAAACTAAATTGATTCAGTTTGAAATGTTATACTATTTAAACAGTTTCCAGAGGCTGAATTGTGATTTATTAATGAATATGTCTTAATAAAGCAAGTATAACACAGGTGCACTAGACTTCCTTCATGAAGGTAGATTGCTTTCTGGAGACATATATAGTTCTTTTGTTTAATAAGCAAGTATCATATGCCTTTTTGAGGAGGTAAAAATATTTCAAACTATTCACAAATTAAGAAGGGTTTAAGATATAAAATACAGGGTGTGAAAGGCCAAGGAGTGGTAAGTCACAAAATACACTGAGCTTGCAGGTGAAAGGATGTAAAAGAAAGTCTAGGTGTTCAAAGTGTATGCAGATGCAGAACACGTCCTGGAAGCCCTGCTTTGTGCATCTCCTGAGGCACAAGACATTGGAGACCATGGACAAGATGTTAGAGACAGGAAGGGTCTCTCAGCTCCAGAGGTCCCGGCAAGTATCTGTAGACTCCGCACTGGCCAGGCACATCTCAGCATGGGCTTTGCCCGCTGGTCCCCTACCTGAAAAGCACCTCTGTGCAGCAACACGTGGTGTTCTCACTTTTTATGCCTACACTCAGTTATGCACTTAATCAGAAAAAACTTTCCTGGTCACTCTCTCAACTGTCAAGAGGGCTGAGGACGTAGCTCAGAGGCACTGAGCCTACCTATGACTATGGGCACTGAGTTTGATTCCTGGTACCGTAGCAAGCAAGCAAACAAAGAAACAAACAAAACCACAAATTGAGTTCTCCTACCATTCACCTCCAACACACACATGCACACTCACAGCAACCAGTTTCTTACTGCCCTTCTGGTTTTTTCCTCTTTTGCACCTTAGAAAGTCTGGGGAATTATTTAAGTAAACAACTTGAGTGCACAACACACGTACACACACACATACACATACATTTATCATAATAGATGGTGACATTTTAAGTCTAACTATATATTTCAGTAAATGGTACATTGCCTGTGATCACCATCAAAATACTTCACCTCACTGAAACCATAATTACAGTTTCCTTTAATGCAATTTGGCAATATTATTGTGGAAATTAGTGTGAACTTTCTTTGGAAAATTAAAACTATTAATTTTGAGTGTTATAAGTCTCAAAAATAAAAGATTGAAAGCTGAGTGATGATCTAGTGTGACCACTTGTGTGATTGTGGTTGTGTGTGTATATCTGTGTATGTGTGTGTGTATTCATATACATACCCTATTTTTAATCCATTCATCAATCAAGTGAATTCACTAACTAAATCCGCATCTTGGCTATTGCCATTAAAGCTGAAAAGAACATGAAAGTGTGGAAGTCCCTTCAAAATACTGACTTCTTTTTTTTTTTTTTTAGATTTTTTATTTATATCTCTTAAACCTCATTTATTTGTTTGTGTTATGGTTGGCTCAGCCCGCCCTGGGGTGGGGGTGTGCAGCACGTGGTGCCAGGGATCGAGGAGTGGTCGCAGCACTTGCCTTAAGTTTTCTCTGCAGGTGCTTTAGACCACTGAGCCATCTTGCTGGCCCAGGTGTTTTGGTTACTACAGTGTTAGAAAAGATTTGACCTTAGGAAGTTGCATGGGGCCTGAAATGTGGGTCAATTTAGGAAGCAACATGGAGAGTTCTAACCCCTTTCCTGGCTCCTCCCTTGTTGGCTCTGCTTTCTCTCTGTTCTTGCATAAGCACCTCTCGGCCTGTCTGTGCTCCACAGCTATACTGACCTCACGTGGCATCAACTCCAGATTCACATTTGTGGCAAAATCAAATTCTAGCAGCAGCCATGACTCCTTGTATTGTGGCTGCAGAGGTCTGATAGTTATAGGTATGCAAGGTGTCCCAGCAGTAAGTAATCAAGAACTCTATTGATACTGTTGAGGTAAGGCCACTGCTGAGACACTGCTTGGCCATCAAAAGCCTTTGCAAATGGCTTGAGGAGAGACTGAAAAGTTTTGGACATACCACCTAGACCAACTTGAGCTAGAATGCCTTACACTGAGCTTGATACAAGCTTCTGGTCATAGCTTAGAAGACCAGAATAATGACAGAAATGCATGTTGTACGACCAGTTGCAGGAGGTCTCGGGAGGGAACTGAGAATGGGGCTCTGCTGGGAATTTGACCCTTGCTGTGTTCTGCCAGAAAATCTGCTTGCAGGTTGTTTATGTCCTAGTACTAAGCAGGACACTTGAATTTATAGGTGACAGACTAGTTAATCTGGTGGAGGAAATTTCAAGGCATCCTAATACCCAGGCTACAGCATGAAAATTTGTTGTTTTTATGCAGGTTAAAAATCAAAAGCAAGAGGATCAATTTAAAAGTTCACATTTTTTCCTGAAAGAAAAGTCTTATAAAACTAGAGCAGAAGGGAACTTCGTGGCTGGAAATGAGGGCCTTAAAGAAAAACTAGGACTTTTGAATCAGGACAGTATGGAAAATAGCTTGAAAGCCTGCCAAAAATCAGCAGACATCCATCATTCCCAAACTGCAAATTGAAAAAGTGCAGGACTTTGCTTTCCAAAGATAACCTGAGGGAAATAAGGGTAAAAATTGCAGTCTAGAGAATGTGATCCCTTAGATTCTCTGTGAAGGACTCTATGACCTGGAGACCTCTGTAGCATGATTTCTTGGCTTGCATCCTTGGCCTTCTCGGACCTGCTAGCAGATCTCAGCGTCTTGTACGTGGTGCTAGCTTCTAGATTTGCAGAAAGCAAAGGCTGTATAATTGAGGAAAATTAAGCCCAAATTTGAAAAGAAGGCCTGAGAGGCCAGATAGAGTGGCCATGATAGTAGACGCTGTGGCATATATTCCAAAGTGACATGTAGATTCCAGAAAGTTAAGGAATCAAGAGCAGCAGTGTTTCTAAGGAAAGGCCAAAGACTAACCAAAGCTTGCCCAAAAGAAAAACTATGAGAGTTGCCACCACCAGCAATGTTGCCACAGAGGGGCTATGCAAGTCCTTTAGAGTTCCTATAGCACCATACCTTGTACTGGAGGCCGGATGTGGAGCTCCAGGATTTAGTGTAGACCTTAGAGGATTTCTTTCTATGCTCCCTTCCTCTCTTTGGATTGAGCATATTTGTCCTTTGTTATTTTAGGTTGCCTCTATTTTCCTTTATTTTTATAGGGACTCCTACCTATAAAAGCACAATTACAGTTTTGGACTTAGAATTTTCAGTGATGCTGGAAATATAAGATCTTTAGCAACTATTACAGTTAGACTAAATACATTTTGCATGAAGAGACATGCATGACTGCTCTGCGGGCCAGAGACAAACCGTTAGGATTTACATATAGCCATTTCCTCGAAGCCTCGTATGCTCCTAGGCAGGGATGTGGAGGGCTGATCGTGTTATTAGGATTTTGGGGCTGACTTGGTATTAGGAGTAGAGTCCGCTTTGGAAAGGTAAATGGGGAGTGACAAGGATAATTAAACCCTCTTGCCAGGCTCGTCCTGCGGTTTGCTCTCTGCTACCTTCCTATCATTCAGTGAGCAGCTCTCACGAACCAGGCCTGTCCACTGTATCTGTTGCCTATTGTCCGGTTGACTATGGACTGAAGCATGAACTGAAATACATCTCTCAGTTCTTAAGCTGGTACATATACAATTTTGTTGCCAAGTAGACCTCAAATTTGGCAATTTTATTGAGAAATCTACCTTAAGTTTAGGGAGAAAACCTAAACAATAACAAAAGTAAACCCCAAAACTATAAACATGCAATAAGAGTTTACAACAGCTGTAGTCTAATCATAAAAAATGGTGGAAAATGACTATAAATAACTTGTCCCTCTTTAATTTGTGGCAAAATGTGGGTGTAGCACTCTTTATAGCCTATAGAAAGATCTTTTTAACTTTTTAGGTTTGGAAGATTATAGAAAACAACTTTGTATTCATAACTATCCCTGTCTGACTGATATAAATACACATATTATGCTGTCATGCTCATGTAGTTTTGTACTAAAATAGGTAATCATACTACAATATACTTTTCTTTAACCTCTCTTATTTTGTTATTACATTTTATGACATCAGCATGTTACATTGTTAAGGTTTTTTTTTTTAAAAAAGATAGGTGGTTAAAGTAGTGATATTGCCTGTGAATTTTGTGTTATTCAAATAAATGGAACATTATTATAGTATTGATAAATATTTTATATTTTGGTAGTGAATCACAGATGAAATATTTAATTTTTAATTTTAATTTTCTTCATTATATTTAAGTTAAACATCTTTCCATATTTCTGTGACTTTTTCCCTGCTATATCATGTGATGATACATTTGTGCTGTTTGCCTTTTGTTTAATGATTGGCTAAGTTGGGTATAGATCCCAGAGAATAGTCATTTGTCACTTACACAAATTCAATCATATTCTCATTATTTATTGTACATTAATTTTATTACATCTGTAGATAAGTTCAAAATTTATTGTATTCTAATTCAGTACTTTCAAATTACTTAAGTCTTTTATACACAGTTTTTGCTGAGATAGTATTTTTTCTAGATGTTTATACAAAAATGTTTATTATTACAATTATTTGCAATATTCTATATATACATATATCATGTGTACATATCTTTTGTTTAAATTATCTTTATATTTTTGTTTTCAATTCTAATTTATAGTATCATTCTTATGTTCTTTTCTCATTTTTCACTTTGCTGCCCATATTTTTACCCAAATGTGCCTTGGTATTTTAGTTTTATTTATTCTCTTCCCTAGCATTCTTCTCATACATTTGTACATCTGTCCTATTTGGCCTTAATTATCAGGGATCGTGCAACTTCCTTATCCAGCCAGGTGTGATTTGTTACATCTCTGTTCATGTAGGATGTATCTCTTTTACAAGCTACCTCTATTCTTAAATTTCTGAGTTTTCAAACCAGTTTCAAAGTAGAATATTCTGCCTACTGCCCAGAAGTTGTAAGATGTGATTCAATACTAAATATCATTGCCTTTGGCAGTTCAGTTCTGCAGAACAGTGGGCTTGAGAATACGGTTGTTCTCTGCGTGAATTTAGCTCCTGGGCCCATGAAAGTGATAATCTGGTGTTGGAGCCTACATAAAGTGCTTTTGTTCTTGTTCATGGTATCATTTTCTCTTAAGTTTATGTTTTCATTGTTATATAGTTGAAGCATAGTTCTGGTCAAATTACAAGCTTACAACACACTTCATGAAATCTGAAAGCATATTTTGTGAAGGAAATGCATTGTAGGTTTATTTAATACTGCATACTAAAGCATGTTTTGTCCACCTAAGGATGGAAACTGCCTATTGTCAAGATTCCAGGCTTGGGTATAAGCATAACTCTGGTTTCTTATGGAGGCAAGGCTGTAATTTCTTAATAACAACCCAAGGTTTCAAGTTGATGGGACTGCCACAGAGGCTGGGACTATAAAGGAGATCTCCTAAGAGTTTTTGTGTTCTTGTTTTACCTGTTTATTTTCATTTGTGCATCTAGGTTGAAAGTGACAATTGTTTAATTGTACATATTGGCTTTTTCATTTTTTAAATTTAATGTTTCACAATGTTTTTAATGTAAAAGAAAACCTCATGCAGTGATAATCAACATGATAAAATATAAAAATAAATAAGTAGCCCACTTTAAATGATTCTTCTAGGGGCCCGGCGGGATGGCTCAGCGGTCCAAAGCACCTGCTTGGGAAAGCTTGGGCGGCATCAAGGACCGCGGTTCGATCCCCGGCACCACATGCTGCGCCAGCCCTGCCCTCGGGATGGGCTGAGTCGGCCATAAAAATGAGCGAATAAACAAACAAAGGTTCTGAAACAAGAAAAAATAAATAAATAAATAAAATTAAAAAAAAATAAATGATTCTTCTAATCTATCAACAAGTTCTATCTGTTGAATGTAAACTAATTTGCAATGTATATCCTTAATAGTTACCTTTATTTTTTTATTTTATTTTATTTTATTTTATTTTATTTATTTATTTATTTATTTATTTATTTATTTTGTCTTTTTGAGACAGGGTCCTGCTATGCAGTTGAGGCTGGCCTTGAGCTCACTTTTGTAGGCCAGGCTGGTCTCGAACTCGCACCAGTCCTCCTGCCTCAGCTTCCCAAGTGCTGGGATTACAGGTGTGAGCCACCACGCCCGGTCTTAATAGTTACCTTTAATTGGTTCCTCTGATATGATATCTTTGGAATATTGGAGCCATATAATAATATAATAATTTGTGTTTAATTCCTTCAAGGAAGCTTGCAATGATAGGAACTCATGCAAATAACACTTTTTCAATATTTAGCTGTTAAATGAAAATATATATATTTGCTTTTCTTTGAGTTGAAATCCTTTCCTCAAATACACGGACATTTTCAGCAGAGAATTTATTATTGACAGACTAAAGCAAAACGTCATTAGAAATAGAAAACTTCACTTAAAAATTTAAATTGTTTTTTATTTGTATGTATTTGCAATACATTATGACTATATTTGGATTGAGTATTAGCTCATCTACATATTACATTTTAATCATTTTATGTTTCTTAATCAGAGTGAGTTTTGAAATGGCAAACCTTTTCTATATGGGAATGCATTAAGCTGATGTTAATTTCAATGTAAGGTAGTGTTCTAGTCAAATCAATTGGTAAACACGTGCACCAACATATGAAGGAATTAACACAAAATTTCTTTTTTTTTTTTCATTTTTCTTTTCTTTTGTGGGACCGGAGTTCAAACTGATGACCTTCCACTTGCCACGCAGGCGCTTGTGGCATGGAACTATCTCCCCAGCCCCGTCTATTTCAATCTGAGGAAAAATTCTACAGTGCTATTTTTTTCTTCAACTTTTTAAACTATAAAATATTTCAAAAACTGAAGTTTATAGAAACTTTAAAACATATAAAATATTTAAACAATAACAACTTGAATACTTCATAATTTGTTAAATGAAACCTTACTGATGACATTGAAATGAGCCTGAACCTTTTTTTAAATTTTATTTTATTTTACTTTTTATTTTTTATTTTTAGTACAGCCCCTTGTTAGTGCAGAATACTTACCAGCATATATTCAATACATAGCACATTGTGACTTTCGCTTTAGTATATCCTTCCACATTCACTATTTCACAACCTTCTTTTTTCATTCCACATAAAGCTGTCTGTGTCAAGCATATCTACGCAGACAGTACCATTTTATTCCTTAATCAATTTACTGAGCTAGCCAAATAGCTCAGGGGATTAAAGCACCTGCAAGCAGGCACAGGGGCCAGGGGTTCAGTCTCCTGGCTTGCCATGCCAGCCCCTCCCACTGATTAGACAATTGAAATAGGGCACAGTGGTGCACACCTGTAATCCCAGCTTTTGGGAGGCTGTGAGCAAGAAGATTACTAGGAGTCCAATCTAGTAGTGAGTCCCTGAACACACTGTAGACCCCTTCCTGAAGAAAGAAAGAAAGAAAGAAAGAAAGAAAGAAAGAAACTCCTTTCTCATCCCTCCACTTACCTGTAAATTTTTCTCCCATTGATTATTTCTGTATTTGGGGCATTAAAAATGATTTAATATTCCAAATTGCAGAAACGAATGTGCTACAGTGAGTATATGATAACTCTTGGTACCAGTTTCACAACTTTTTACATAACAGTGTTTTTAAAAGCCAGTGTACAAATATATGTCCAAAGGTAGGTCTGCATGGATGAATAAATTCAGCTTTCATTTAACTTTTGTTTTCTTTTCAATTTTCTAAATAACATATTGAATAATAAATGTCATTCCATAATACATATTTATCCATTCATTTCCTATATAAGATTAGACAATGTATCTTTAAAACATATTTTAAACAACAAAAATAGTAAATAAAAACATTAGAAACTATACAGAATTTCACTAAACAAAATGGCAGAAATTGGATAATGGTTGTTATATTGAATATTGTTTCCTTAAAGTCAGTTGTTATGCCTACCAGATATAAGCAAGCAAAACTGATCAAAAACTTTTTAAAAAGAGAGAAATTTTTAAATCTAAGACATTATGAAATCATTAAAATAAATAATTGTGCATTAAGATTGTGTGATTTTTCTCATGTTAAAACATTTTGCCATATATCATTAAATTTCAAACTTTTTCTGTGTCTCCAAAAACATCTCACCTTCTACTTTTGCAGGATCATCTGAAAATTCAACAATAATGATTTATGTATCTAAGGTGTCCTTATAAATAAGAAAGTTTTCTTTGTCTATCTAATAAAAAATGCTTCTTTTTTGCATTTTATGTTGTTTTGCTTCATTTTTATGTAGCCAACTGATGAACTGAACATATGGCCCAGATCCCACATGTCTCACTAAATTAACAACTGCAAGTTCTGTTTAAGGTACTGATGGAATGTATAAAATTTGTAACAGAAGCCAATACTTTTGAAATCTTAGAAAATGTACTAAGTGCATATTTTATACATAGTTAAACATGACACTACCATGAGCCCCTTGTCTATAAAATGGTTCAGTAAACCCAAACACTTCTAAAACCATCATGCTAAGGCATACATTACATCTTAGAGTGAGGAGAATATTTTCCAGATTATACATGTCAATTTTTTCACTGAGTGTATCAGTTCCTTTGCTAAACATTTGATTCCTAAGGTCTTTTTTTTTTTTTCTTCTCTCTTAGTAAAATAAAAGGTAAAGTGATTCTTGTATAAAATGTGTGTCCTTAAATAATCATTTGTGTATCATTTAAGATCTACAATCACAACACATGGCAAAAATCACCCACACTCAATTAAACTAGCACAGAGAATCTTCTGTATTTTTACTCCTATTTTCCTTCTATATCAGAGCATGTGTGTGAAAATATGAGGAAAGACATGGTTTCTCCTTCATCAGTCAGCTTTTATGTTCTGTATTAGTTGCTCGTGGGAGATTCATAATTTTATGTCTTGAAGTATTAAAAGTTTACAGATATAAAATATAGATAAACCAGAAAATATCCTCCGGCACTAGTATCAACCGATGTTTGCTTAGCTTTGTGTTAGCTGGTTCCTAGCCAAAAAAACCGAAACCAAACAGGTCAATAGAAAGTGTGTTTCTTAACACTGGAAGAATTAAATATTCTAACCAAAATGCACTTGGTCAAAAATATTCTGTAGTTTGGCAAGCACAAGGTCCTGAGCTCAATTACTGGTATCAAAAATTAATTAACTAATTAATTAAAACAAGTATAAAACTATGATTATAGCGCCGGGCGTGGTGGCGCACGCTTGTAATCCCAGCACTCGGGAGGCTGAGGCAGGAGGATTGGTGAGAGTTCGAGACCAGCCTGGGCTACAAAAGTGAGCTCAGGACCAGCCTCAACCGCACAGCGAGACCCTGTCTCAAAAAGACAAAAAAAAAAACAAACAAACAAACAAAAAAAACCCCCTATGATTATGTAATAAGCTGCCAACAGAAATGATAAAGTACTGTAAAAGATAAATCAATACTTTTCTAAGATCAAATGTAGTGGTGAGTTCAGTCAAAACACATTTCCATGTATGTTGTCACTTCTCAGATGTTTGAGATAAGCTGAGCTATGTTAAACTCTGAGCACTTGGTAAGGATCTAGACAGATGAGTCCTTTCTCTGTGGAAGCACTATACAGTTCATTTAGTATCTGTTGGTAAGATCTGAAACTACAGGTTTTATAGAGGCTTCCCAAGGAAGAATCATTCTTAAGAAGTGATATACAACATTTTAACATATTTGAAACATATTTAAACACATTATCTGGTTGCTCAAATCAGTAGCATCTAATGTATGGGCCATAAGCCCCCTGCAGTGGCATCTCAAGTCCTAGGGCACATGGCCCTGGATATCACTGGGGCACACACTCAGCTTCTCAATAGATCTGATGACTTATATCTCTTATGAAGCTTCAGGTTGTACTTCATATTATGTTGTCTAATATTATCTAGGTCAAAACAATATATTAAAAGCTTAGGTATTCTGTAGAATCCAACTTAATAAGCAACTGTCAACTATATTCAAACTTTTCCCACCCAGGACACATAAATAAATAAACTCAGCTAAGATTCTGGTAATCTGGAGACCACATTTGAAGAACCACCAGCTTATTTTGTGTTCATCATAGATAAACATGACATCTAATGGAACTGGAAGCCTCTGGAAACATCAGCATTTGGGATCTGGTCTCAGAAGTGTTAAACAGAATTGCATGAAACTGTGATTCTTATGATGAGTTTAAAAATATGAGTATGTGATTCTGATACATGTCTAGGGTTAAGAAGCATGCCTTAAGAAAATCACTCCAGCTCCCTGAGCTACCCTTTAGTAAATTCATACAATGCTATTCTTATTTAAAAAAAAAATCAGAAATTTGAGGCAGAACTCATTTGAAGCTGTTTCTACATAATGCTGCCCCCAAAGCAATAGAACAATGAGAAAAAAATCAATGAATTATATTATCTAGCATTATCAAGGTCAAAATAATATATTAAAAGCTTAGGTATTCTGTAGAATCCAACTTAATAAGCACCTCTCCACTATACTGAAACTTTTCCGCCTGGGACACAGAAAAAAAATACAACACTTAATAGCTTTCATTTTTAGGAAGCCATGAACACGAGGCATAGCATGAACCTTCATCCTAGATTTACATCTTGAATTTCAGTGGGTTGGAAATACAGAATGATCTACTTCTTTGGAGTTTTGAAATAAATGATGCACCTTGCCTGGCAACAACATGTTAAATCCACTAGCCAAGATGGAGTTTGCAGCCTGATCAGGAATGAGGAGCAAACAGCATGTATCTGGAGGAGCTAATACTCTCGCTAGTCTGGAGGGCTATGGGCGCTCTTATCAGCCTTCCATTCTGCTGGGAGCCTGTGGCTTTGGGGTTCTCTTTGTTTATGATCTTTAGTACTTTTTCACTCCAACGAGTGCCAGGTCTTTAAGTTGCTCTGTTTCCTGGACTAGTCCCCTGCGGCTTTAAAGCTCTCCAAATACCACAAGTTCTCAAAGCCCACATCCCGATTCCCCTGCAGAATTTGTAAGTGACAAGAAGCTGGAAAAAATACAGATGGCATAATTATATATTTTGCAGTTGATTAATCACCACAAAACATTAATCACATTTTGTAAAACAATACATAATCAAATTCTTTATAGTCGAAATTAAGTTTCCTTCTGATAGGGAAAGGATTCCTTTAGGATATTGACAGGGTTTTCAGCATCTGTTTGGCTCCCATTCCACATCTGCATTTGATTTTCCTCTGCTGAAGGGCTTAGTAAAATGTGGCTTAAAGGTTGTTTTATGACTATGAATGTACATGTTAATAGAAGAATTTGTTGAGAGAGAAATATTCGCACAAGTTAGACACGATAAATACAAGTATTTCAGGCCATAGCTTGTTTCTTTAGTGAAAGTCATTGAGATTTTATTTTCTTAAAAGTACACCAATTAAAATAAAAATCTCTTGCATTTTTTCTTTATAACTTTAATTGCCTAATTTTGCAATCAGTTTTATACTATTTTGAGAAAAAATAAACGTGAAACATATATGAATGTTTATATAATTGATTAATTTCTTAATTATTATAAGACTATATTGAATATATCAGTTAGAACATATATTTAATATCCGTAATTGTTTACATACCAATATTTATGAATATCTAATAAAGCATATCAAACTTCACCTTATGATACTCTTCAACTGTGTTCTTCAACAGAACAAAATTATTGTAACTCTTAATTGCTGAATTTGCTTAAAATTGTTAAGTTATGTGTGTATTATTTTATGAATAGTTTTTATTCTATGCCTAGAAGATGTGCTTCTGCTGCAAGCTTTTAATAATAATTTAATGTTGCATGAATATAGGAATATGAACGAGTAAATTTTCCAAAGTCACAAGTAATAATAATGTGAAAATTTCACGCACGCATTTTTGTATGTTGTGCATGGATACGTGCATGTGTAGCACTAGGAACATCATATCATGGTACCGTGACTTGTTTATCCAAGTTGAAGGTCATATAATTATATAGCTCCTGCCCAACATATGCACATAGGAGGCATGATCAAAATTATGGCAAACATTTGAGTTTTGTAAAGTCACTTTTACAATAAAAGATCCTTGGCCGTTAGCCTCCCTCATAATGCTCCATCTTACTTGGAGCACTCTTAGTCCATCTTTCATGCCACTTTCTGAAGCAGTTCTCACTGTTCGTTTTCGTGGTTTTTGTCCCACTGTTACGGCTGTCGTGGTGGTCTGCACTGATGCCACGCAGTCACATGCCATGGTCATGTGGGCTTGAGGGAAGAGCTATAGGTGACATGCTGCTGTGTCAGACGAGTGTGCTGACTGAGGATACACTGTGACGTTTCTATTTGATTAAAATTGCTTTACTGAAAGTGATGTGCAAAATGGGTTTTTATGTGGGAGGGTGAAATAATGTGTCTACAGGAAAGGGAACTACAATTGTGTGACAGTGACAAGAATGATGGGATAAGTACTCCCAAATTCAGTGTTTTTAGGAGGATTAATAGCAATGGATCTTTAATGCAATCACTCTTTAAAAATGCAAATATTTTCTATATTGTTGGAATACATTTACCTATTACATGCAGCATATATTATATATTTTGCATATGTATGTATCTTCCATAAAGTTACATTGCATTATTCAGGTGAGAATGAAGGTGAATCATTCCAGTGTAATCCACTTACCAAAATGACAAAGGAAGTTTACTATTGACAACCTGGGAGAAAGGTGGTGGCAAAGATAGAACAAGGAAAAAGATGAAGTGCTCACAGAGGAACTGAGAAGATAGATCAAACTGAAGCAAAGTGCTTCTGTTTAAGCATAATTCGTGTGCACATTTTGCCAATAATGACATTAATATCTACTGCTGTTTAAAAGAACTTTATATATTTGAGCCTTGGATGCCAACTATAGCCTGTGTGTAGCTTCTAAAATTGTCTCCAAAATAATTTGAGGCTAGATTTGAATCTTTTGGCAGTGACCATGCAAGAGACTTCCACACCCCTCCTTCCCTGTCAGCAGGCATCGCCTCTAGGATTCCTAGGAGCCTGTAACTTGCATTTCCAAGAAGCTAAGCCTCAGATTTCCACGGAGCTTCTGTTTGTCTAATGACATGGAACCAGATACTACACTTATTTCACATTCAGCCAATGTATTTTTACTCACAAAAGGGTGAGCAGTGCAGGCTTGATAAGCATGCCTTTTGAACAAATAATTTGTCAGTCCATGTTGGAAATGGAGCTACTGGTTCGGTGAGGCACTTTTAGTACTGTAAAGAATGGTATACAAATAAAATGATTGATGTCCTGTCAACAGAAACTTCAGAAAGAGGCTAAGACAAGACAGTTTCTTTTGAGGTAGGATGAAGTTGGGGGTAAAAGTATCAAATTTTATTTTCTATCTATCATAAAACCAAAAGAATCATTCCAACAAAAATAGGACCTGTTGTCAGAATAAGTCAGGACACAGTATCAGAGCATTAGATACATTCCAATGAAAAACACAAAAGCTGGATTTGTAAAAATCCACTCATGATGATTTTATTGTAAATATTTTTTCATCACTGGAACGATGTTGGCCAGAAGGCTTACAGATCTTCAAGCTTTTTCTTTTACCGTCACTTTCAAAGGCTTTAAACTTTCCTTTCCAGTAGTCAGATTGCCCTTCCTAAAGATATCAGGCTGAGAAAATAATCTATTAATTACATAGTAAATTATAAGATATAGAAATAGTATATGCAACAATGTATTTATTTTCTGTAAAATAGATGTAATTGGAAAACAGGGGTATTTATTCAATTGAAAATGCTGTTTAACGCAAAACAAAACTCTCCACAAATTGAAAGAAGATATTTCATCACATATGTAACTAACTCAGGTTAAACTTGGAAAATTTAATAGATTCTAAATACTCAAGTAAAAAGATCTGAAACACACATAGTCTAAGCAATTGATCAGCATTTCACAGAAAAGAGATACGTCACATAGGGTCCCCAAGAAGACCCTGCTTGTCTAAATATTCAGAACAGAGAAATATAAACTGTCTCTGACAATATTTCATGTCCAACATTCTCGTAGAACATACGGAAGTGAGACAACTGTTGGGACTGTCTGACAGCAACTAAGTTTTAAAAACTGCGGGTAGAAGCGAATGCGGATACAACCTCTTCAGCTCATCATTTGGCATTTTCTCTTAAGAGATTTTCACACCTTGAGAACCAGGTGTGCCGTTATTATCCATCTCGAAGAAATACTTAAGCCTGTGTACTTGGGGACATGGGCAAAAATAACCATAGCACTGCCATCTGTGCTAACAACATCAACAAAACTAATTTAAATACTACATTTGTCCTTTCACAAAGGAAATGACAAATGCATTGTGCTCGATGTATAGAATGTAATGATTTGAGATAGTGGAAATCGGTGAAGCAAGTAATGAGGCAGTTTTACAATTAGAACATTGGCATCCCTGTCAGTGGACAGTCATTTGCATTTTTTCCTGGACCAGACTGAGTCCCTTCCCGGTTCCAGTTTGTTCTGATGCAAAATCAAAGCAAGACAAACCAGTGGCAGCTGGATGTGTCAGCATCACTTCCGCAGCACCTTGGGCTCAACTTCTCCGTCTCTTCCAGCTGTCTACGCATTCAGGATTTCACAGGACAACAGGACATATTTCTTTTCTAATTGGTGGTCAGCTTTATTGCCCATGAGCAACAGGTGTATGGCGGCAGCCCCAGGTCCTTTATCTGTATCAATCCAGTATAGTTTTAACTTCGTCTTGCTAACTCTACTTGCTCTGTAAGTCCTTCATGCATGTAGAGTTAGTCATTTGGCTCCCCCAAAACTTGGATCACATTTATTCTGTCTTGAATATTCTCTTACTGCTTTCCTTTAAAAAGGATATTAGAATTTCAATTTCACGATTTCAAGAGAGCAAAACAACTCAAAGAACAATGGGAACATTTCTTTTTTAATTCATTTTAATAAGAAAAAAAGAAAAATAATAATGAAATGGTTTCAAAATAGGTTAGTAGGACAGTTACAATAATTAATGCATTGCATATTGTGGTGATAGGCCTTATTTGTTCATTGCACAGTAAGCTAAACCTAGGAGCCTAGCACATACTAGGCAAGTGGGGCTGGGGAGATAGATCAGCAGTCTAAGTTCTTGCCTGCCAGTATAAGATCCTGAGTTCAACCGCCGGTACCACATGCTGCGCTGGTCCCTAGACCCAGGTGTGCGTTGCTGGCCAGAAACTCGACACGGTAATGTGCGCTGCTAATGCCTGCATGGAGGAGTTTGAGAAGGGAGGATCACTATGAGTCCAAACTGTGTAGTGAGACCCTGTATCAAAAACAATAACAACAAAAGCATACTAGGCAAGTTTTTGAACACTGGGCTACATCACCAGCCTGTGACAGGGACTTTCAACAGACCCTTTAGGTCATTTTCTTCTATTAGACATTAATGATTCATACATCCATCTATTCATTCATGTATTCATCCATTCATGTCTTCAGTCAGTAATGACAGCTAGAGAGTAAAATTACAAACCACCTCCAGGTTGACAAAAAACAAACAAGCAAAAAAACACCCCACAATCAAAACATAGGGTATATGTAAGACTGTCAGTACTTGGGGTAAAGGGTATTTACACTGATGTAGCCAAAAAAAATCAAATATCACTTTAGCAAATGAATCAGTTTTATTTCTAATTGATGGGTCTACATTTCTATTCACCACAGCAATCTACTTTCTAAGACATAAATGATTCTGTCTGTCGTGGGCAGTTCACCAGAAAATAGAAGGTGAACCAAAAATTCCCTCAGAAGAGCTTGACTGGATAGTATATGTAGGAGTAGCACCTTTAAAAAAATAAAGACAACTGAATTTTCTTTCTGAAAAATTTAAACTGGTTTAAATTTCAACAGAGCCTCCAGTCAACCTTGAGGAGAGTTCTAGTGCTGAGGTAGATCTGAGCTATTTTGACATAAGTTACAAAGAATGGTATTTGTATCCTTCCACAGATAACCAAAGGATGTACGCTAATTGCAGCAGAGCTGCTGAACACCCGAGTTGGACTTCCTACATGAGAGGGTCATTGTCAGAGGGGAGAAGGTTCCGGACACTGGGAAAAATCAAATTTCTGGTCCTAGAAGTACATCTGAACACAGTAGGACAATAAATCACTGAAGAGTAATAAAATACATATATAAAATTAGGCACAAAGTCTGAATGCAGTATCAAAGTAAATTTCTGTAAATCTATTCAGATTATCTTTGTATCTAACTATGCTGCTGAATTTGGTTAACATATTTTTTTTTTTTTGCTGAACATTTTGGGGTCTTCTATGTGAAGTATCATACCATCTATAAACAATGACTTAGCTTCTTTCTTTCCTGACCTTAACCATTTTATTTCTTTCCTGTGTCTTGTTTGACTGTTTCCAGAAATATACTGAGTAAGAGGGTGACAGTGGGCATCATTAGCTTTTTCCTGATTTTAGAGTGAAAAGTTTTAGTTTTCATCCACTTAACATATATTGACCACTGGTTGGGTCTAGGTGGACTTTATAAGATTGAGAGAAAGATCACATATTCTAATTCTATGCAGGGTTTTTATTACTAGTGGATGTTGGTTAAATTATCAAATTCAACTCTATATTCACTTTATTTTGGGTTACTTGAAATGAATAGATTACTCTCAAATGAATATGTTTGGTGGAAAGAGAAATGTGTGGGAAAGAAAGGTATTGGTCTCAAAATGAAATAGTGGACAGAAAGAAAGAAATAAAGAAAGGAAGAGGAAGAAAGAGATTGCCAAATACATAAGTACACACTTATTAGGCAGTCATCCTTCAGTATCCAACTTTCTAGTAATTCCCCTATGAATATCAAAATGTTATGGGTACTCAAATTTTTCATATTTTCTTATGTTTACATATAACTTGTTCATGTTTCCCTGTATTCAGTACTTCCAAACATCTCCAGATTACTTATAGTTCCTCAAATAAGCACCTCATAAGTACATGTTACATTATATAATTTAGAGAATAATAGCAAATAAAAAGTCTTACATATTTAGTCAAACCATAATTTTTCCTCAAAACATTATCCATCTATACTTAGTTAAATTAATAAATGCGGATGCAGGAGCCAACTGAATTTAGTGGTGGGATAAAATTGATATGGCATGCATCACACATCCTGCTGAAAGTCTGTACTTCATTGTCCATAATTTATCTCTTTTAGTCCTATATACAAAATTATTACAGCTATATTTTTAAAATAATCAAGGGATATTTCAACATTTGCTCTTGAATTACCTAGGTTTCACTCTTCATTCATATTGCAGTGAAGATATCTATACTTCAAGAACGTTTTTCTTAACTTGACACAAAATGTTAATTGTTCCTCCCATAACTATAGGTCAGTTGTCTCTGTAGCATCCATGAAAAGCTTTATTTCACTAATGTAATACAGAAAACATCACTTTGATCTCTGGCGCCACAGTATATTTCAAGCTAATCAAGGTTGAGATAACCAATGGCTTCTTTCCTGAGCTTCCATAGAAATGAAAATTCCTTTCAGTTCTCCTTCCCTCTTATAGAACTACTAAGATCTCTCTCACTCTCTCTCCTGAAGGCCCCTATGTCACACTATTTGTCTGTCTACAGCCAGAAGCAATACATATCACACAAAAACTGAAAAACAGTCCTGATGAACAGCCTCGTTAAGTTCCTCCCTACCACTTTATTGCCACTAGATCATAACCTTTTGCCTTCTACATACTCTTCTGCATACCTACCAACACAAACACAGATTGGCCTATTTCTCGGGAGTTTTGCTTGCTTATGAATGCTGATAAGTAATATAAAACCTCCATAATTCTTTTTGCTTTTTTTCCTGTCAATTTGTCTTTTGTTATAGGATGTTACCAGGACAAGTGATGGATCAAAAGGCAAATATAATATCTTTTTCTCTCCCATAATAGTTTACTGGACAATGTTGGCTGTTTTTACACTCCTGTTTAAAGTAAAACTTCCTAAAGCATAGATTTGTATATTTTTACATTTTTAGTTACACCGTGTAGCATATTTTCCAAAGCAATGTAGGTAATCAGTAAATATTTGTTAAGATGGACGGGTGAATTTCAAATTCTTATATCCAAAGTCATATTTGACATTTCTGTGTGGATGTTTTATAGATATTTTAAATTTAATATGCACAAACTGAATGCCTAATTATTTTCCTCTCCGTCTCTCCCCTCCCTCCTCCTTGCTTTTCCCTAGGTCCTTCACTTCTGTATCCAGCAATTCCATCCCTTGGTGGGATCAGACAAACAGACCCAGGATGTAGCCTCAGCTTCTTTTTCTTTCCTGTGCTGTCTCTCCTCTTCTCATTTTCCTTCCTCAGTTCCTCTCCTTGTGCACGTACATTTCATGTTTATTCCATGACCACATTGTACATGCTGTAGTAACTTAAAAATATATCCATAGGCTGAGCATGTTTCCTAACTTATGTATAATACCGTGGTCCCAAGCAATGCAAACTAGACAGTTATTACCTGAATGATCTGTACTTAAGATCTGTACTTCTGTAATGATCTGTACTTCTTCCTTACACCAGTTCATTCCTTCCCTCAAAATATATTCAATTCAGGACTATCATGATAGTACTAAACTGAAAGGCAGATCATGTGATTTTGCTTAAAACCTCCAATTCATCTCTATAAGTATTCATCTCCCTTCTTCCAGGACTCTACTCGCACACCACATTCTCCTTGACAGCAACGTTTCCTTAACCTGTATAACATAACAACCACTTTGCAAATGGGATGCCGTCTCTTTCCTGCACATTATTCTCGACAGCACTTACCAGTATCTCACATTGTGTATTTGTTTGTCGTCCCTGTCCCTAGCCTGCAATATTAATGAAGGCAGAGATTTTACTTGTATATTGATATTCCCTATTTTAGAAGTCCTATCATTGTGTACAATAAATACTTAGTAAGTCAATAAATGTAGTGGTGGACAAACAAATGTATACAAAAGTTAACTGCAAAACTAAATATTAAGTTCCCATATTATCTAAAATTTCAGTATGCAGTAGATGAGAACACACTACAATAAAGGAATATATTCCTTTTCTAATGAAGCTTCTATTCTAACAAGGGAAGATAAACAAAATAGACAGAAAATAAATGAACTAAACAAGTCATTAATAGGGCAATAGGTTGAGAATCCTTGTTCTTAAGATTTTAAATCTGGAAAGTTTCCACACATGAAACTTCTCTCAATGTCAGCATGATACCTAAAATGTGATGTCTCCCACCTGACTTCAAGGGCTAGGTCAGCACTAGAACACAGTAACACTAAAATCATCATAGTAAATTACGTTCAGTTTATGTATCTAAGAGGCATATGAAACACAAATGAATTTCATGTTTAGACTTGAACAATTTCTGCGATATCTCATTCAGCATATGTAAATACATTTTAATTAAAACTCAAACTCTGAAACACTTCTGGTCCCTGTATTTTAGATAAGAAATACCCAGCCTGTATCTATGTTAGTAAGTAAATAGCTGCAATGGTAGGATAGAGGTGACTTGACTGGAAATGATGATTTATATATATATATATATATATATATGTATATATATATATATATATATATATATGTGTGTGTGTGTGTGTGTGTGTGTTTAGTACAGGGTCAGTCTCAACACAAAAATCACACAAATTGAACTTTCAGTGATTCTCCTGATTTTTAGCCTCCCACACACTGGAATTATAGGCACATGCCACCACCTCAGTCCCATTTGCAGTTCAGTCTCAGCACGCCCAGGGGGTGGGGCTGGTACAGCACAGCAGGGATGGGACCCTGGGACCCTGCATCTGCCTAAGCAGGTGCTTTAATCCACTGAGCTATATGGCTGGCCCTATGCTAGCTAATTTAGAAAGGTTCAGTGTAGAGGTACTTTTTTGAGGGCCAATGTTTAATCTCAGACCAAAAAGACATCTCATACAAGAAAATGAAAAAGACGCTGAAGAAAAAAGCAATACCGGAAGTAAATGGCTGACACAGGCAACATCCCTGGGGTCAAGGGGAAGTTGTCTTGGAAGGAGTTAGGAACAGCGATGAAGTGCAGAGTTGATGAACCATAGGAACAATATTCACACCTTCTCATCATAATTGTAGTGCATCATAAATAGTCTTAGTAAAAAACAAAAGATAATTTACATGCTACTTTTCATTGTTTATTATGCTATCACTTTGACCACATGCTCCTTTTAACAGGCTCCACATGTCCTCACTCAATGGGGACATAACTGAAAGAGAGTGCCCTATACCAATGTCAATTGAACAAATGTTAGGAACAACACATTCAAGCCAGGCGGGGTGGTTGGAGCATGGGGCACTGTATTTTAGACAAGGCAGAAGTTTGTACAGAAGCAAATTGGAGGAAATCAAAATGATTAAAAAATGTTGAATTACGTATTGTAAAGCGATGTAATTTAATGTTTTTCATTGTTTCATAAAACTGAAAATAGCCTTATGTTTCACTGTTGCTTCAATGGTGCCTTTATTTTTTGTTTAACTGTTGTTGGTTTGATGACAAATTTGTTGTAACAGTTGTTGAGGACTGAGAAAATATCACATAAGAAATTTAGCTCAGAAATCGTAAGTGGAACGTACAATGTGCAGATATATTGAGGAATATTTCAAAATCACACAATCAATTCAATTCAAATTAGTGATGATCAAATTAATTATTATGAATATTAAATAAATTTGGATTGATGGATTTATGGAATCTATAATTGAAAGAATTAGAAATAATAACTTTAGGTAGATTAATATGAGTTTAAAAATTGAATAAAATCTTTTCTGAAATTCAATTTAATAAAATCTTAATAAAGTTTTTGATATTTTAATTAGAGCATCTCAGACAATTCTTGTTTTCAGAAATTTTGAAACTTTTAAAAGGTAGAATTCTTAGATTTTATTTGATGATTATTAAAACTGCATTAAGGGTTGGAGAGATAGCTCAGCAGTGGAAGGCCTGCTTAGGCAAGCTCAGATCGAACCATTCTACACCAGTCCCACCCACAAAAAAATAAATAAAATGCACAATTAACCTAAGGGTTACATTTCTAATCACTAAAGCCAAAAATATGTTATATTTTACAAGTGAATTAAAATCAGCATAATATCACTATAATGTATACTATTGTGTTTAAAATTTCCTTAAATTTAAGAGAATTAGAAAAATTAAAATTTAAATTATGAAAATATAAAATTTTAAATGTTAATTTAATCTTCTTGAATTTGAAATTTATGTTTTTAAATTAAAAATGAATTACTTTTAAATTAAAGTAAAAGCTTTAATTTCTTGAACAATTTCTCACACATTAATAATGATTTCAGATGCCAGCAAAGACAGATTAATTCTACTTGTTAATAGTGTACATAACAAGCTCACATAAATATTTTCATCACTCCAAAAGTATTTCCATATCATCTTGCATGATGATGCACAAAATTTTGGCATACACTAAATGCAAACTTTCAAAATTTAGAAGAAGAGTAGATTGAAAACACCCATAATTTTCATGCTAAAATGTAGAATGACAAAGCTGAGAATGAATTAAAAGATTAGACAAATGCCAGTGCAAGGAAAACAGTATGAAGTTGATAAGAAATGCAGAAATGAGACAATACAGTTTGTTGCTTATGATGAAATACATTTTATGTCTGTGTTTACTCTTGAATATTTCTGATAAAATTCTTACAGATTAGTTTAAAGCTGCTAAAGACTCGATTATTGGGTGTTTTGCTTAATCATTGAGTGAATCAACCTTTAGCTAAATATTCTAGTGAATAAACTAAAAGCTCAGTAATCATTGCCTAAATGAAGAATATAAAATTGAAAGCTCAGGGAGAGGAACAAAATATTTTAAGATATGAATGACATTGCAAGAGTTAAAAATTGTCAACAGTTCTCTCAAATTCTCTAACCTAGTATCAATCCACACCAGAGGCATAGAGTTCAGATGCACAGGCCTCTTAACATGATACCTTTTTCAGCACTACCAGAGCACTTGTTGTATTAATCAAAAAGCAGTAGGTCAACTAACACCACCAATGTCAATTTTGTTGTAGATTATTGTAAAATCTTTCTAAATAATGCCTGTAGTTACCCCAAGATAGGAAAATAGACTTTTTTAATATTCCTCTTTGTATTTTTGGTATCCTGTGATAATTTTTGATTTATGCATTTTTTACATGAAGAAAAATTAGTAGAGTATGTTATTTTTGACATAGAAATATGCTTTGAATAATACCCTATAGCAATATATCCTTATTTCATTGACTTTTAGAATTCTACCTTACAGGAATTAGCTTAGTTGCCTGATGGGAATGTTTGTTACCAAACTTATTTTAAGTAGTAGAGTCTCATCACTTCATTATGTGAAGTGAGATGTAGTGAGAATCATGCTAAGATAGCATGTAGCCCCAAATCTCAACAACTCCCTATGTCTCCCTCAACTAGGTAACATGTGTGCATGTGTGTGAGTGTGTGTGAGTGTGTGTGTGTACTTGTGTTGTTAGGGCTGGGATGTTTCGCCTGTGGAGTATTAGTTGATGGAAATAGAGACATTTCATGACTAAGGATGGACATGGATGGACTCATTTCCTTCTGGAGGTGAATTTAGAAAGCCAACTCTAACCATTTTAGGAGCATGACTTTTGTGCCTATAACAAAAGAAAGATTAAGTGGAGAAAATAATCATACATTTATTGTATTAAAATTTTATTTGATTCAGGAGCCTCCAGAATTGAAGACTTTATGAGCTGATGGAATTGTGTCTATTTTATGCTTAGTTTCAATGAAGAATACACAGCCACCAATGAACAATAGGGTGATGCTTTATAATAGTAATGACTAAACAGAAAACTCTAGCAAGACCTCTAAACTGGTGTTTTGTTTTATCTGTTCTGCATTTGTTTCATCTAAGTGTAGGACCAAACCTCTGGCACAAACGCCATATGACCCAGTCAGATCATGGGCCACTTGGTTCACACGCTTGCTTCACAAACATCTTTCTATGTAGGGGAGAAAGAAACTTAGAGTCATTAGATAACCTTAAAGAAACTATATATAATTTCTGCTGAGGCAGAAATCATGTGTTGGGCGGGAAGGGAGGACAAAAGCTGTTTCAACCAAAGCAGCTGAAAAGCAGAGAGAAAAGAGGCATTGGGGTCAAGAAAGCAGCCTCTCAGGCATCACTCCTGATGACTCCACCCCTGCATATTCCTGTTCAGACCCTGAACTTGCAAATGGATCTCATTTTGTGTTGTTGAAGATTGAAAACACGATCTTACAGATGCTAACAAGCTCACTACCACTGAGCTGAGCTCCTATCCAACCGAACTCAGCAATGGACTGCTCATTCTCCTAATAAATATAGTGGCCACGAAATATGATCCAAATCAACTTCCGAACACATGAGACTTGTGGGACGCATCTGAGATCTACATCATAACAGGCCCTTCCAATGTATTGCATTCCTTCCTTCCATTTCTCTCCTCCCTCGCATCTTCCATTCCTCTGTAAATTAAGGGAATCCCAAAGGAAGATGCCATTTTGGAAAATTAATGTTTTTCTGTATTTTCAATCAAGAAGCCTCAATTTCCCCCTGAAAGTAACCCCCCCTCCAAAAAAAAGGAAAGCTGAAAGGACACTCCTTTGACACATATCAAACTGAGGATTAGGAGAGGACAATGAGAGATAATGTATGTAAAGCACTTTGACTAGCTCAGCAGGAAGGAGCCATTTATAGTCTAGGCACTTTTTAAAAATATGCTGATAAAACAACCCCTAGAAAGATGGAGCAAAATCGAAAAGGAGCAATTGTCACCCCTGCTCCCAACCCCCACGATTTTCCAAGGACCAAAAAGAACAAGACTGTCTAATGTTGTCCTCTAATGCTAATTCATTTTCAGTGATTAAATTCCATGGCTCAACTTCTGTGGTCAATCCTAAGTGATAAATAGTATAACAGTAGCCAATTCAGAGATTTTAACGTTAGTAAATTTCACTCTGTTTCTAGAATACATACGATGTTAATAAGAGTATTTTCAGCTTCCACAACTTTAAGTCATTGCGATTTGTATTTCCTGTGTTTAATCACTGTGGACTCTACTCTTGACTGGCTAGATGGAATACATTATACAAATACCTAGATCCTGTCCATGTATATAGGGAAAATGAGATATTAAATGAGAAAAGCTAATCCCTGAGCAGATGAGATGAGATAACACATATAAATGAGAGTTGAAAATTTGGCAATTAATAGTAAGCATTAGTCTCTTACAGACAATTTCTGTAACAACAGAGGGTAAAAACAATATCAACACTATAACTTCTACGTGGGGAGGGCTTTACGTTTACCTTCTTGTGATCTTTTTTGCATGGCTCTTTCTCTTAAAATGTTCTTTCTTATAAATTACATGTGTTTTTTATTAAGGAAAATTCTTCAGCTTCCTCAGGACATATTTTTAAATTCTGCACTTCCAGTATAATCTTGGTAGTATCCTTCATTAAAATTTGTTCACAGGGATGGCAAGATGGTTCAACAGTCTAAAGCACCTGCTTAGGAAAACTTGGGCAGCCATAGGGACCGCAGTTGGATACTTGAACCCCCAGGGGCAGGTTGAGCCAGCCATTAAAAAAAAAATGTTTACATATCACAACAGTAAAATATAACAAAGGTCTCAAAACTAATGCAGATTTTGCCGATTTTGTAGAGCTCTGCTTAATTCAGAGGCTGAATTTATGCTTTAAAATAGAGTCCTTGCTCAAACAAAGATAGTGCAATACTTGTCTAAATTATTGTTATGGTGTATGTCTAGTTGTCCCCCTAAAGCCTCACACATTCATGGGGAGGGACTTCTAGAGTTTAATTCATGTTCAAGGCTGAGATTATAGGTTTTAGTACTGCGGAGATTATGGGTGTGAGTACTATACCCAGCCTGGGGCATATAGGCTGAATGCAATTTAAGGGAAGCAGACTGCTATTTGTAGCGATTGTTGCTGCTATTCCTTCCTTTTGTTCTTGCTGCTGTCTGCCACCATGAACTGCTGCCCTTTGCCATGTGTCACTCTTCCTGGGAGCCAGCCAAGTATAAACTGAAACCTCCAGTAACTGTGAGCTAAATATACCTTTCCTTCCTTCATTTTGGGTGTTGGTTATTTGTCCCAGCAGCAAGAGAAGAGCAACTGAGACTATTATATAATTGTGTTTCATGATTTCTTGTCATACCACCAAAACCTCATCCTTCTGTCACTGTGACGACCTGCCACAACAATAAGCAAATTCTTGCCAACAAGCAGATTTCTTGGGCCTATATCAGTGGTATCTAGCTGTTAAGTTGAATGTTAACATAACTTAGAAAGGCATATGTCCAGCCACGCTTTAATGAAACAAAACTTTCTAAGTAAGGTATAAGTAAAATTAAGGGTTCAGGACTCAGAGGATGAGACTCCAAAATATGACATATTGGCAACTGAAAAACTAAAAGAATGAGAGAGTTTCCCTGGCTTTCTTCACTTTATTATATAAAGGCTGGCTATAAAGAAATTCTCTGCCCTACATCATCTGGAAATAGATCACATGGTCATCATTCCCCAAGAGTTCTATACTATGGCCACAAGAAAAGAATGCTACACATTCTTCTGAAAAGTCAAAAGGCATCTGAATGAACAGCCCTTGCTTTGTCCCCCAAGTTTTTCACCATCAGATTAATTCTGTTTGTCCAAATAACATTTATATAACTGTCCAAATTTCAAGACACCTATCCATAAAAAAATCTTCCATGCATATTTTATTTTTACTTATTTTATTAATTTTAATGAGAAAGAAATAACAATGAGAAAGTTTCAAAACAGGTTAGTAGGGCAGTAACAATAATTAATACATTGCATATTGTTGTAGTCTCCTTCATTTTTGAAGGCCCCCCTTGTTATATAAAACTTGGACAAATAAATTTGATATTCCTTCTCTTTTTAATACGTCTTTTGCTATAGAAGTACCAGTCATGGCCCTTTCTCCATAATAGAAAGAAAGCAAAACAAGATAGAGCTTTACTCTTTCACACCCACTTGTACCTCAAAATCCATCTAAGGAATGGAAAATAGGTAACTAAAATCAGATTAATTATTTGATATCACGTGATACATTTTATCACATTGATGCAATTTCAGTGGCTGTGACTAGGCCCAAGTTGGTGTCAATCATGGGATTCATGATTATGAGAAGATGTCTGTTTCATGGAAAAATCAGTGGTGTTCTAGAGAATAATGGAGATCATAGCAACTTGCTGAGGATCCTGTAGTGCTCCATAAGTCTGAATAATGCTATCTTTAATGAGTTATATCAATTCTTAATAGTACATTAGATTAGATGCAGCACTCTCTGATTTACCTTAACTGAGATGTCCCACTCAGTAATGATTTCCTTGCCTTGCTTTGCTTTTTATAGTATGAGGAGAAAGGCATTGCACCACATCCCACCTGAGAGCTTGGCACGTAGCTCGTTCTTTTTCTATAAGGTAAATATCAGGTTTTGTCCTCTTTTAAGGTATTAAGTTTATAGGAAAGTGGAATATGGTACATCAGAGTCATGGCATTGTCTCATGACAAGTACTGTAGTTTGGCTCATATACTCTTTCTGTCCCTATCAAGAGAAATAATGGGTTATGAGATTTAGCTCATAGTGAATGGGGTGGGGAAGGATCTATAGTGAGAAAAATAACGTTAAAACTGATGTCCACGAGAACCCAGACCAGTGGGTACAGAGGTAAAACTCTCAGACTGCAGCTTTGCACCACTGGTACTTCTTTCCCTTCCAGAACCCAGCCCTACCATCTGCTGTGAAACACTGCAGCAAAATTACCTGCAGATTCGCTGGTAGTAAGATCCTCCCAGCTAATCCAAGAGCTGAAACTCTTGACAGAGGAGCACAAAAGGTTCACTTCCATGAGCTTCAGCAGGAGGAAGCTGAGTGCAGCAGCCAGATCCAGCCAGGCACATCTGGATAACATCAAACATGATAGATCAAGACACAAATTACAATAGGCACTAAGGGCAAAGCTTCACCAAAGTTCTACACCAAAGGTCAGAGGGTACTGCTATTCAAAATGACAAAGAGAAAGAGCAAGATGCAATCTCAGGCCTGGAACCCGCCCAGAATAAATGCAGGAGATACTAGCATATAAGATTATTGGAAATGGCCCAGCAGGATGGCTCAGTGGTCTAAAGCACCTGCTTGGGAAAGCTTGGGCGGCTTCAGGGACCGCAGTTCGATCCCCAGCACCACATGCTGCGCCAGCCCTGCCTTCGTGGCGAGCTGAGCCGGCCATAAAAATGAGTGAATAAACAAATAAAGGTTCTGAAACAAGAAAAAATAAATAAATAAAATAAAAAATTCTTAAAAAAAAGATTATTGGAATTACGCAGCTGAAATCTCTGCAATAATATCATCTGCAGTAAAGAAACAAAAGCAGAAATGTATAGAGGAACTCAGGCTAATGCAGAAAAGTATCGTGGAAGTCAGATGAGAAACAACCTCTTAAGTTAAAAAAGAATCACTGAATCAATACTATCTCAAGTAAAGGAACAACTGCAGAAATGTAGAGAGGAAATCAGACCAGAAATAATTTTGAATTAGAAAAAGAAAGGATAACTATAATGAAACACACACAAAAAAATGCTTCTAAGGAAGACACTGATAAAAAATTAGAGAATAGAAAAATGTTAGAATTCTTGGGGCCCGGCGGGATGGCTCGGTGGTCTAAGGCGCCTGCTTGGGAAAGCTTGGGCGGCTTCAGGGACCGCGGTTCGATCCCCGGCACCACATGCTGCGCCGGCCCTGCCCTTGGGGCGGGCTGAGCCGGCCATAAAAATTAGTGAATAAACAAACAAAGGTTCTGAAACAATAAATAAATAAAATTAAATTAAAAAAAAAAAGAAAAATGTTAGAATTCTTGAATGATCAATATAGGAAAGAAATAGATTGCATGAAGCAGTTTCAAAGAGATATACAGGTAAATAAAATTTCAATCACAAGTTAGCAACACCATAGGAACGAAAGTGAAGAAAGTTTCAGATCTTTTTTTTTTTTTTAATTTTTTTTATTTATTTATTTTTGTCTTGTTTCAGGTCCTTTGTTTATTCACTCATTTTTATGGCCAGCTCAGCCCACCCTGAGGGCAGGGCTGGCGCAGCATGTGGTGCTGGGGATCGAACCGCGGTCCCTGAAGCCGCCCAAGCTTTCCCAAGCAGGCGCTTTAGACCACTGAACCATCCCGCCGGGCCCCTGTTTCAGATCTTGAAGACACTGGAGGAGCTCATGAAAAATTAAGAAAAGATCTCCTAAAAACAACTAGTATGCAGGAAAAAATAAATCCACAGCTGCAAGTAATGCAAAACTGAACAATACGATACTAATAGGCGTCAACAAGAAAGGAGTCAGTGTAAATGATGTAAAAAGAATATGGGCAGAAGTGAAAGCAGAAAACTTCCCAAATGTGAGAAAGCAATCCAGCATTCAGAAACTGAAGCATATGTACAGAACTCCAAATAACATCAATCAACAAAAAACACACTCAGACATTTAATAGTCAAGATCCCAGATATCCAGCAGAAGAATAATATACTAAAAAGGTCACTAGAGAAAAGAAACAGATCACATTTAAAGGGAAACCAATCAGAATAATGGCAGATTTCTCTTCACAATCTATGAAGTCAAGAAGAGCAAGGAGCAGAGTGATTCAAGTTCTCCATGAAAACAAATACCAGCCCAGACTGCTATGCCCCACAAAGATCTCTTTCAAATATGAGGGAGAAATTAAATACTTCTATGAAAAAGTACAACTAAAGAATTTCATTATGTCAAAGCCAATCCTACACAAACTACTAAAATATATCCTAAAGAAGCTCCAAAATGACTCAAACTCGTTGAATGGCAACAGAAAGAACCCACGAAATAGGGCAATCAACTAAACATAGGAGAAAAAGGGGTAAACAATTGTAGGTAAAGAGCATGCCAATCATAAGTCAATTCATTTCAATTATAACGATCAACATAAATGGATTTAATTCTCCAATAAAAAGAAGTAGACTGGCATAGTAGATTAGGAAGAAAAATCCAACAGTATACTATATATAAGAAACACACGTAACTCATAAAGAAATTCATAGACTGAAAGCCAACGAGTGGAAAACAATGCTGCATGACCCAGCACCTCAGAAAAAGGCCACTACATTCTAATTAGGGGAAAAATTCAAAAAGAAGAGGTAATACTCCTAAATATGTATTTACCCACACAGCAGCACGCAGATATATAAGACAAGTCTTAATGGACATGAAAAATCTAATATCCCATACCACAACCTTAACCGGAGAACTTAACACCCCTTTATCAAAAAAAAAAAAAAAAAAAAACAGGTCAAGGAGACAAAAATTAGCAAACTGTACTTAGAGGAACATAGTGAGTGTTTGACCCAACCACTTCTGAATATGCATTTTTTTCAGCTGTACCTGGAACACTTTCTAAAGTAGACCACATGGTAGTCCTTAGATCATGGTTAAGTATTTATAAGAAAACAGGATTTATCCAATGCATATTATCTTACCACAGTACAATGAAGATGGAAATTAATAACAAGAGAATCCTAGAGAATCCTAGAAATATATGGAAATTAAATATTACAGTCCTCAGAAACCAGTGAGTTACAGATGAAATTAAACAATATTTATAATTTAATGAAAAGTCACACACAATATACAGGAATTTATGGGATGCAAGGAAAATAGTTCATGCAGGGAAATATACAGCTCTGAACCCACACATTAAGAAAACAGAATGAGAACAGATAAATATTCAAATTGTGCACCTAAATTGTCTAGAAAGGAAAGAAAAAGCAAACCAAACCTAAAGCTCAAAGATGGAAGGAAATTACAAACATTAGAGTAGCAATTAATTCATTTGAGACGAAGAAAACAATACAAAGAATTAATCAATCAAAAATCTGGTTCTTTGAATGATTAAATACAATTGATAAGCCCCTAGATAAACTCATCAGAAAGAGGAAAGACTTGAATTCAAGAAATAATGAATGAAAAAGGAGAAATTACTACAGACTCAATGGGGATTCAGAAGTTAAATAATAGCTGCTTTGAAAACCTATACTCTCACAGAAGACTCAGATGAAATGGAGAGATTTGTAGAAAGGCAAAATTTACTAAATCAAGAAGATATAGGAATTCTCAATAATCCAGTAACAACCAATGAAATGCAAAATATAATAACAACAACAAAGAAAAAAACCCACTGATTAAGAAAAGTCCGTACAAAAAAATTTACAGAAAAAGTCATCAAAGTACTCCTCTAACTCTTCAATTAAATTAAAAAGGAATCAGTCCTCCCAAGATCATTCCTGGAAGAAGAAAGTATTTCCAAACCAGAGAAAAATGCAACTGGAAACGTGAACTACAGGCCAATCTTTCTCATGAACATAGATGCTAAAATCTTCACAAATAGAATACAGAAAATTGTTAAGAAGATTTTACATCATGACCAGGTAGTATTCATCCCAGGAAAGTAAGGATGGATCAACATAAGGAAATTTAAAAATGGAATTTATTAGAATATCAATGATTGCTGGAAAATAACATTTCCAAATTGAGTCTATCTAAGGCATTTGGTATTCAGAAAGACAGTGACATTGTTCAAGTACCTATGTTATAGAATTACTAAGCTTCTCTTCTGGAGGGTTATGAACTTAATTTTGTGGACCAAAAATTTAGAGAAAAGGAAGGGCTACAAGAATAGCCAATATTTTGGGCCTAGTCCTTCAAGGTCAGTGAGGATTCAGCACATAAGTGAACCTGTACTATAACATCCTAAAACTCAGTGTTGTTCCAAATTTTCTGCTTAAGGAGATAATGGGGCCATAAAGGAAAGTAATTGATGATGTATAGTGTACCTAAGGAGAGTCACCTAGAAATATAACATTCTCTCGGGCTTTCAGAGAGAGCGAACTGGTCATGCAATGTATGTGACATATCCAGACACTGACACCGACAACAGTTCTACAAAGCATTGTACATGATTTCAAAGTAAATCCTGAAGGGATTTAAGTGACTTTGTCAGATAGCAAAGTTATATATTTGGTCATATAGGTCTTGCTTTAACTTGGCCTTAACCACCCAACAGAAAAGTTTAACCACGAGGCATCAAGTGTAAAGGCATATAAGTATACTAAACTATAACAGGCTCAAGTCAACATCTTCCAGCATGCCAGTTCTGCCAATAAACCTCTACTATTATGAAACATTGGACTATGAATACAACTATTTCCTCTTAGCTCAATGAGAAGAAATATTTGACCAATAGTGTTTAGAAAGGTTATCACGTCTCTACCTTTTACTCTTTATAACTAATATGAAGACAGTAATATGCATTGTATTCATTATGGTGTCTGTCTTACTAACATGTTTTGAAACTTACTCATTGTTATTTCCTATTAAAAGTAATAAAATTATAAAGAAATAAAATAAAACTGATGCCCAAGACAAAAAGCAGGAGAATTTAAATTACAAAAGTTTGAAATGAATGCACTTCCATCATTTTGAATTCAAAATACATAGTTAATAGTTCAGTTCTCTTTTTTGTAATGGTACTTTTGTAAAATAAATCATTTATTATTAGTTTTTCTTTTTAAATTTTGTTTATTTTGCTACAGGGCCTTACTGTGTATCTCAGACTCCTAGTGATCCTCCTGTTTTCAGCCTCACCCATGCTGGGATTACAGGAGTGCGCCACCATCCCCAGACTCAGAAGCTGGCTCAACATGCCCCAGGGACACTGACAGCATGGCGTGTGGGACAAGGATTGAACCCTGGTGCCTGCCCTTGCCAAACATGTGCTTAGTGCCCTGATCTGTCTTACCAGCCCTTATCATTAGTATTGTTGTCTTAGACTGCTACCCTCATTTTAGTTTTCTTATATTAAATATATTGAACTTAATTATGTTCAATAAATAAAAAAGAAAAATTATTTTCTCCCCTTAGAATGAAAAAAAAAGAAAGGAAAAAGAATTAGAACCGTTCCCAGAGCGTGGCTAGCCAAGGGCTGTGACCTGCGAATGAAGAACAGATAACATAAGAACATAAGAACAACTGCATAATCTAAAATTTTGTTTTTATTTAAATATTTATCAAGAATTCCTTTGATTACAGGCCAACAATACAGATCAGCAGACTAAAGTGCCTTCCTAAGCAATGGCAGGGACAGCTTTTTGATCCCTGACTACCTCAGGGTAGACTGAGCTGGCCACGGAGACTGGGTGTGGTGGTGCACCCCTGCAAGCCCAGAGTTGAGGAGGCTAAGAGCAGTTGTATCACCACGAGTCTGATCTGCACAGCAACATCCTGCAGCAACCACATACATACATACATGCATACATGCATACATACATACATACAAAAAGAAAAGAACAAGAAAAAAGAAAAGAAGAGAAGAGAAGAGAAAAGAGAAGAGAAGAGAAAAGAAAAGAAAAGAAAAGAAAAGAAAAGAAAAGAAAAGAAAAGAAAAGAAAAATTGTTTTGGTCAAACTTGAACTTACATCTTCTCATTTTTTATGTATTTTCCAAGTTGCAATTAGCTTAAACTTGAGGAGACAGGCACTCTCTTGACATACTGCTCTAGTGGTATTTTGTGTTTTCTGATCACAGAGCAACGGTGTGTCAGCATCCATACTCCATAATGTTTCCCACTGGATAGAAAGTAATACGTACACTGTGTGCTCACAGAAGTGTTGCCATTCACAGGCACAAAGAGCAAGAAGGAGAGGAAAGGTCTAGCACCGCCCCTGTGTCTGTCCTGGGGAGTGGACAGTGGTCTTTCTGACTCTAGTGTGTCTGCCAGTGGATCAGCACATGAGTGTCCTTTGCCTGCTTGCTCTTCATCAGGAACTTCCTATTGAGCCTCAAATTGGTCTTCCACTGTCCAGGTTAGGTAATCACTTAGAACTATTTGCATGTGCAGTTGGGAAGAATTCACCTGCTCTTCTCAGAAATCTTCATGTTACATATCCCTTTGCTTTTAGCATTCTCCTCGTCGGGCTGAAAAGCACTGATGCCAGTGAAAATAAATTTTAAGAAATTACTGGTTAGAATGAAATATTTTATACAGTGAGTCGAAACACAAGACAGATTTTAGATCTTGAAAGATGTGGAGAAACTGTGCTACCCCACAGATTGTAGCACTAGACATAGCCGAGTACTCGGGAAGCACAGTTGGAGTAAAAGGAAGCTGAAACCGCAAGCTGCTCATCCCTGGCCCTCCAAGTGGGCTGTGCTCCACCTACTGAGAACTTGGAGGGATCTTTGAAAGAGGTTCTTTTTGAGAAATAAAATCCCCTGACTGAAATCAAAAGGTATGTGTC